>CAAKHD010011973.1:35692-68228 GCA_901007705.1 Fistularia tabacaria
GAGACAGAAGCAGCCAATATACACACACACACACACACAGTTGCACACGCGCACACACACACACACACACACACACACACACACACACACACACTCTTACCACCATGCTGTTGTTAATTTCCCATGTTTTTCCCTGATAACAAAATAAATAGAACACTGAAAGGGTTATTTGAGAGTGTGTGTGTGTGCACGCGTGTGTATGTGCGTGCATTTGTGAGATGAAGAGTGCTGGTTATTATAGAAATGAGAAGCAAATGAGAGACAGAGTCACACACACACACACACACACACACACACACAACCACTTGCATACACACACACACACAAATAACCCTTTTAGTGTTTCATTTATTGTCATTAGGGAAAAACATGGAAAACAAACAACAGTGTGGTCGTAATAGTGTATGTGTGTGTGTGTGTGTGTGTGTGTGTGTGTGCATGTATGCATGCATTTGTGAGATGAAGAGTGCTGGTTATTAGAGAAATGAAAAGCGAGAAGGAAAGAGTACACACACACACACACACACACACACACACACACACACACTTATTGCCACGAAGCTGATGTTGATTTTCCATGTTTTTCCTTGATAACAAATAAATACACTGAAAAACACTGGGGTTATTTGTGTGTGTGTGTGTGTGTGTGTGTGTGTGTGTGTGTGTGTGTGTGTGTGTGTGTGTGTGTGCGTTGTCCTGTCAAAGACATGGAACATATTGATGTCTTGTGTAACCACAGCAACGTGCCCACATCCCCCACCGTCACCATGGTGACACGCTCACATCAAAAGCTGGCTCTGTCATCTGAAGCATGCGAACACACACACACGCACACACACACGCACACACACAGTATCTGATGCAGCAGAGCAAAGCATGCTGGGTAGGATCAAAGGGGAGGGGGGGGGCAAATGAGACACGGAGAGCGGCCCGGAGCCCGGTTGCCATGGAAACGGAGGATTCTGAGCATGTGACCTGGATACATCCTTGTCCGACTGGAAACAACAACACAATGGGAGGGGCCGAGTTCATCGCCGACCTTTGACCCCCTGGCAGGTCGGACAGAGGTTAAACGCACAGCTGTGTGTGTGTGTGTGTGTGTGTGTGTGTTTTATGTCAGGTTTTATAAGAAGCTAATGGGCTAACGTGCTAGGTCACCTCACACACCCATCAGTGGAGCACTGGACCGTGAAGCTCCATGGAGCTCCTCTGGGCTGTGGAGGTGGTTTCTGAGGTGGAACCGGAATGTGGGTCAGCGCCTGGACCTGCTGGTCGCTCCTCACAGAGTTCCTGACCCCTTTCTGCAGTCTGCTAGTCTGGAACACCGACCCACTGGGACAGTCCGGCAACCAGGGGACACCGTTTCCATGGAGACCAGACCTGATTCCTGCCAGGGCACCATCCAGGTGATGGACGGGAAGATGCTCTGACGCCTCTCCATCAGAACCTGTTCCTGGTCCGGTCTGGTCTCCCAGAAGGTCCCCGACAACAAAAATAAACCCTGAACATAAACGGGGGGTCTGGATGAAGAACCAGAACCGTGGACCAGGCCTGGGCCAGTAGCAGAACCAGCACCACCACAAGAGGTCTGCTTGGTGACCATCGCTGGTCAGTGCACGGAGCTCCGCGAGCCAGCGTGTGTGTGTGTGTGTGTGTGTGTGTGTGTGTGTGTGTGATCAGCTGTTTGGTTTCTCAATCCCATTGAGAACATCTACCTTAGAACAAAGAGCCCCTCCCCTGCAACCCGCCTCACACTGTCTGGTCTCCATGGCAACCGCATCCCCCAGGCAGGACGGTGGAGAGAAGATGTCGGTCAGACGGATTCACGCTATCCCACGTCCGAGCTCTGACCTCTGACCTCCGCGGTCACGTGACCTCGGGTTCTATTTTCCTTCGAATTTTCCGTCTCTGCTCGTTTCTGCTTCTCCGAGGGTTCCAAACCGCCATCTTTCATCCACGACCCGCAGCCAATCACAGCTGTCGCCGGGGCGTGGGGGCGGGCCCCCGACCTCCGGACGCTCAGCTGTCAATCATCGAACCCTTCACACCTCCAGACGGATCTTCCGGGAACCCGCTGGCCCGATCCTGGACCGAGATGGGAGGACATGGAGGGAACCCGCAGAGAACATGATCCATGTCTTGAAACCAGAGGGGCTGGAGAACATCTCCAGAACCAGGAACCCGGGTCAGCTCAGCCCCGCCCATCTTCATGAGGAGAACCAGGAGCCTCCACAGAGACAACCTGGGGAGAACCCTGACACTCCACACTGAGGAGGCAGAACCTCCAGCCTGGTTTGGGTTTAAGAACCCCAGAAGGATCCGGTTCCAAAGAACACAGAAGGTGCCCGAAGGTCCACTTCCTGTTTCTGACCCAGTCCCGGGCCAATCAGCTCGCGGCGATCCAGCAACCGGATCTCCCAACAATCCCATAATTCCCCGGATTATTTGACCTTCAGTCCGGATCGAAGAAAAGCCCCGGAGACCTTCAGCGAACAAGCAAACACACAAACAAACCGGCGTGGTTCCGGTTCCGGTTCTCTGCCTTACACAACCCGACCTCGCTGTATCCCGGTCACGTGACGTCATAACCCGCAATTTTAACGTCTGGATGTCGTCGGGTTTTTTTTTCCACGCAGTCGTCGACCCCCCCCCCTCCCCGTTTAAATCCGCTCACGTTATAATCAGATTATTTTTTTAATCCGAACGCTGCGTTCACGGAACCGGATGCCGTTCTAACGGAATCCAATCCTTTATCGATTAAAAACACAGGGAGGAGTGCGGCGGCCCGGTTCCGATGGCGGATCGACGCAGCTCTTTGTCTGCGACGCTTCTTCTCCTCACCCTGCCATCCGTCATCCCTCCATCCACCCACCCCCCCCAACCCACCCACCCACCCATGCAAAACCCGCAAAAACCCGCAAAAAACGACGGGAGGTTCTGTATTCAGACCTGCGGGGGATCCGGGATCTTCCTGCGGTTCCTGCGCCTCCGGTCGGAACCGGGCCGGATGGAGGGGAGAAGGACCTGCAACGGAGAGGAGAGGATGCGTGGTGGAGCGGAGATGGAGGAGGAGGAGGGATGGAGGGATGGAGGGAGGGAGGGAGGGGCGCCACCCAGCGGCCTTCACAATAAAAGCTCCTCGTCGACAAAACAAAAGACGGTCACTCAAGAGGGTTTTATTGCAGCGACACTAGAGCCGGAAGTCCGGCGGTGACACCGGAAGTCAGAGGGACGACTTTCCCTATAATCATCTCTAAGCCGACGGAGCATTCTCCAAGAGTGAATGGAAATCTGAAGCCACACACCGGAAAAATGACAAATGAAAACCTGGAAAATATACAATCCTCTAAAAAGAAAAAAAAAGGCAAGAAAAAAAGGACAACAAATGGAACCTTAAAAGGAGAAAATAAATAAGAAAATTCAGAGGAGAAAAGGGGGAAACAGCGCCCCCTAGTGGGGAAATAAGGGAACAGCAATGATCCTCGGAATGTGTGTTCTGAAGCAGCTCCTCTGCCAGGGCCTCCACCTTCTCCTCCTCCTCCTTCTCCTTCTCCTCCTCTTCCTCCTTCTCCTCCACCTTCTCCTTCTCCTCCTCTTCCAGCTTCTCCTCCACCTTCTCCTCCTCTTCCTCCTCCTCCTCCTCTTCTCTTCCTACTTCTCGTCCTCCTCCGTGCAGACACTGTGAAAAAGGAAGGTTATTGGAATCAATAACGGCTGGCATCGACCGATCGATAAGCGATCGATTGGTTTCTCTCTGAACTGAAACCCGGGAGCGGTTCGAGTGCGTCGCCGCGCCCCATAGCGCCCCCTGGTGGCCGGAGGGGAACATTTCCCCTAAACACCATGAAATTTAACACTGTTCACAGCCAACTGGCTAATTCACTAACCAGCTAACTACCTGACTAACTAGCTAGTTAGGCAGCGGCAGGCGGCTGACTCACCCGCTCCAGTTAACCAAGGAAAGGCTGGAACAGACGGAGGCGGATAAGAACCCGGGTTTTGTTTTCCACAATCATTGATCAGAGCGGATGAACGCTATCTAAGATTAATTACACTCCGATTAAAATAAAGTAATTGTGAATTGAATTGAATTCCAATGAAATCGGATGAAAATCTGTGTAATTTTCCCAAAAAGGATGGAAATTTAGCGGAAATACTGGTTATTACAATGTTATTAATCACCTATTAACTGGAAGGATAATTGATTTATTGATTATTTATTGGGAATTTTTCATTCCCACGCGCTCCGTCGGGGACGGAAACGAGTGGGATGAAGACGAGGGAGGCGAAGGGTGAGGGGCAGAAATGGGGTGGACGGAGATGAGGAGGACTCGGGTCGGCTCACCGGTCCGTCCGACGGCGTTTGGGACGAAGAACCCGAGGGTCCGGTCAGAGGTTTGGGCTCCGTCTGCGGCGCCGGAGACACCAGAGCCTTGTTCTTCACCAGGGTGGACAGAACTGCATGAGCATGTAGGACACACCTCAGCGACAGGCCGTGGAGAAACGCTCGGCGGAACCTCGGCGGAGAACGTCGCCCACCTTCTCTGGTCAGGTTCTCGGCGGCGCTCATGGCTTTCCCGCTCAGATCGCTGACCATGTTATCCACCGTCGCCTCGTGGCGAAGGAAGGCGGGCCGGACCAGCCGGCTGTAGATCACCTGCGAGCCGTTCCACGCCACCGGCGCCATGCACCACAGCAGGAAGAGGCACTGTGGGGCCGCCACACCAGCGCCGGTTCGACCTTTTCCCATTCCACAGGACGTTCCTCTGCGTGTGTGTGTGTGTGTGTGTGCGCGCGTACCTTGAAGGCGTAGTAGAAGGGGAACCAGTAGAGGAAGATGTCGGAGAAGAACTCGCCGAGGCTAAAGACGCCATAAACCACCCAGTAGGTCAACCACTTGGTGTCGTCCTCCTTGCTGGGACTTTCGATGGCCTTGATTCTTCCGGGAGGACGAGGAGGACGAGAACATTAAAATTCGCAAAAAGCCCTGTGATTACTGCTTATTACTCTGTAATAAACGTCTGTTCGCGCTTATTCACGTGTTATTACAAGAGTTACCTGAAAATGACTCTTATAAACTCGATCATTTTGATTGGGCGACACTCACGAGTAGTAGGCGGGATAAACGAAGCCGATCAGGTTGCAGACCAGGGACGCCCCGTAGCCGTACACCAGGTAGAGTCCGGTCAGGGTGACGGCGCCTACACACACACACACACACACACACACACACACACACAGATTTTTATCCTCTTGCAATTAAAAAAAAATCCAGACGCAACATCGTAGTATGGGAGGCCTTCAGTGGCACGGTAATAACACATTGATAGCTTAAATATTCAAAAAGGAAAAAGCAACGGCGGACGTCGTGTGAGACGCTGGAGAATTTGCGGGATTATTTCTTGATTTTTGAATCTTCTATGTTTCTGACCTCAAAAAACCCAGTTAGGAATAAATTAAGAGAAAAAATAGAGGATCTATAAAAGGATTGGATTTATAAAAATCTTTATAAAGATAAATCGCATTTAAATGCCAGAAAGAATATACAAATCCAGATTGTGATGATTGATTTAAAAATTTAAAAAACTCAAAAAAAATTCAAATGAGAAATTTACAAATATTTAAAAGCTGAAATTTTCTAAAAACGAACACGTAAATGATAATTTAAACTCAGAATGACTTGATAGTTCGGATGTTTATGTTTGTATTGTCGATAAGCTTCAAGCGTTGAAACTGATAAACTGTTAAAATCCATTGTTGTTTCAGCTGCATTTTTATCCAGTTCTCTTCAGTGTCCTTGACTTTTACGAAATGTTCCTTTTAAATAAAATGTATTATTTTTAGTGTCAGCCAATGGCAGCATAGCTCGGCGCGAGGCTAGCGCTAACTGTAAGCTTTCTCAAAAAGAAGCCCGTTTTTTAAAAAGGGGTTTAAGAATGAGGTGACGGCGGGCCAAAGGGGGTCAAAGGTCACCGGCTTGGAGGTTCAATACAAAAAAATTTTATTTTACAAAAATAGAAGACAAATAAGAGGGGAAAAAACGGTGGGAGCGATCTTGGGGAAGAAGATCCCGCGCCATTGGTTTATTTTGAAAATCCGCCGGTCTGTGCTACTTCCTGTCGCGCTCGGTCTGCACGCCGAAGCAGAGGTGGGAGGGGCCGTGTGTGTGTGTGTGTGTGTGGAGGGGAGGTTACCATGGCGATCGCCATCACTAACTGACAGGTTGGAGCCGGCGGCGTCCCCCCGCCGCCCCTTGACCCCGTGGTCACATGGGAGACGGGAGGCAAGCCGCCTCCGGGCGCCGCCGGTGTGGGGGGCGATGGCCGCCCGCCGCCGCCACCGTGTCATAAGTCCTGAGGAAGGGGGTCGTCCCGGCGCTACGAGGACGACGTCGAGGACGAGCTGGAGGTGCCGCTGGGGGACGACGACAGGGACAGCGACGGCGAGAGGGACAGCGACAGGGACGGGGAGATGGAGGGGGACGGCGAGCCGGAGGGCGGGGAGGACGACGCCGAGCCGGTGGGCGGCGCCCGGCCGGCCAGGGGCGGCGGGGTGGGCGGCGACGAGGACGAGGAGGCGGACGAGGAGGCGGACGATGTCTGGAGGGGGAGGGAGCGGACCTGCGCGAGGGGGGCGGCGAGGCCCGGCGCCGCGCCGGGGTGGGGCGGCGCGGCGGGACCTCCCTGGGAACAGTGCACACAGTGGACGCAGTGGATGCAGCATCCGGCGCGGGCGGTCGCCGTGACGGCGGGAAGCGCCGGGCCCGGGGGCGTGGCCAGCCTGCCGCCCGGCGGGGCGGGGGTGACGTGGCCGGGGGGCGGAGTCAAAACCGAACGCTTCTTCATTTTCCCGCGAGGACGGCGCGCTGGGGCGGCGGGTCCCTCTTACAGCCTCTGACCCGCGGCGGGTTCACGGCCGGGCTGTGATGCCACGCGCAGGGTCTGTCTGGACTCTCAGGAGGCGGGGCCTCTGTGTGACCTCACGCGGCGGGCGGGGGACGTCACGTCGGCGGCGCCGACTGTCATCGAGACAAAAAAGCCCGCCGCCATTACCGAGTAACATCACAACACGGCCGGTGGGCGGAAGCGACCGCCGCTCCACGACACCTCCACGGCCCATGACCTTCCCCTTTTACAACGTACTTCCTGTCGTGACATCACAGCTTCCTGTCTTCTGTGTGAGTCGCCGCCGCCCAGGGGTCACGGACACCTCCCTCCACACACACACACACACACGCACACACACACACTGTCATGACATCACGAGGGTCACACACCAGGCGAATATTACATGTTTTCTAAAAAGTAATCAGCGTCCGCAGTGTGTTTGGGTGCAGCCGCGAGGGGCGGAGCCTTTGAGCCAATTAGCCGTGTGTGTGTGTGTGTGTGTGTGTGTGTGTGTGTGTGTGTGTGTGTGCGGTGGATTAACTGAATCCCCTTCAGTTTCCACTGACACACAACAACACCGCCAGCAGGTACCGGCCGCCAGGATCTTCTTCCTCACGCCGGTCTTCTCCTCCACCTTCCCCAGCAGGTCCGTCACCACGTTCTTCTCGCCCAGGAAGCGCTCGGCGCGTTCCTTCAGCGACGACAGGACGTCCAGCAGCCCCATGTCTCCGGTCTGGTCCTCCTCTGGACCGTCGCTCCGTGTGAGGCGGATAATCCCCCGCCGGTTCCACCTGCCGCCCGCGTGGGAGGAGCGTCGGGGGGGTGGGGTGGACGGCGGCGCCACCTAGTGGACGGGGCGGGTAACAGCACGCAAGAGGGGCGGGAAATACCTTACGAGTGTGTGATAAACCCGTAATAACAACAGTGATCGTTCGGAAAAAGAAGCGAAAACGCCTGAGAGAAGGCAGGCAGGGGGCGGAGCCAGCTGTCAGGTATGAGCTGCAGGCCGGGGGCGGAGTCAGCCGGCAGGTATGCGGGCGCAGGCCGCCACAAGCCTCCCGTCAGACACACCTGGAGCTCGGAGGACATGAGAGGATACCGGGGCGTCAAATACTCCTTGTTCTTCTTCTGCTACATTTTCTGGGTGAGTCTTCACGCTGACCCTCATCCGGCCGCCGGATCCCGTCTTCGCGGCGGCGCCGTCGCAGGTCACGTGACCTGCCGCCACCTTCGATTTATGAATGAATTACATTGTTATTACATGTCATTACATGGTAATTACATCTCCAATTAGTAGTAATACTATAATGGTGTGTGTGTGTGTGTGTGTGTGTGTGTGTGTGTGTGTGTGTGTGTGTGCGCGCGGTTTTGATTTGTTGGTTTGGATAAAGTTCAAATCACGTTTTCCGCGCCACGTTTCCACGGTAACGTCACCCCCCCCAGCCCAGGTGTGGAGGTTTCCTGTCACATGACCCGACCGCATTCATAGAAATTCTGAACCCCCGCAGGTCAGAGGTCAACCTGTTCCGTCCCCCGCAGGTCCTGAGCGCCGTCCTCATCGCCGTGGGAACCTACGCCAAGGTGGCCAAGGAGAAAGGTCTGGACCGAAACCTGGAGGTTCCTGGTGGTGGGATGGTGGTGGTGGTGGTCCTGAGGGAACCCGGGCGTCTGCCTTGAGCTCCTCCTCTGTGTCCCCATGGTAACGGCGGCGGGGCAGATGTGGTGGACACGCTGACGCTGGATCCGGCCCTGCTGGTGATCCTGGTGGGGGCGTCCATGTTCCTCATCACGTTCCTGGGCTGCCTGGGCTCGCTGCGGAACGCCACCTGCCTGCTGAAGACGGTAAGACACCGCCATGCCGCGCCGCCGCCGCCACCTCTGATCACCTGCTCTCCACAGTTCCTGGGGATCCTGGTCACCATCCTGCTGCTGCAGGTGGCCGCCGCCGTGGTGGGATACCTCTTCACCGACCTGGTGACCTCTCACACACACACACACACACACACACACACACACACACACTGACACACACAGCTGACGTGTGATTGGTGAGCAGGTGATGGAGAGGACGGAGCTGCTGATGATGAAGGCCGTGGTCCGATACCGAGAGGACCGCGACCTGGAGAACGCCATCGACTTCATTCAGAAGAAGGTAGGCGGCGGTGGGCGGTGGGCGGGGCTCGGACCAATCAGGATTCAGCACGTGTGTGCGTGTGTTCCAGTTCCAGTGCTGCGGCGTGGACAGCTACAAGGACTGGTCTCACAACGCCTACTTCCTGTGTGACGAGGACAACCCCAGCCTGGAGGCGTGCGGCGTTCCTTTCTCCTGCTGCGCCCACCTGAAGAACCAGGTGACCTCACCGGCCGGCGAGCGTCGCCACGGCGACCGCGGCGGCCTCCGTCCTCCGGCCGTAGCGGTTCCGCCGCGCTGAGGGCTGCTGTCTCCGCAGACGGTGCTCAACACCATGTGCGGTTACGGGATGCAGCAGCTGGAGCGGCGCGTGGCCGGCGAGGACGTCTTCACGGTGGGCTGCCTGGAGAACATCGTGGGGTGGGCCAGGAGGAACCTGCTGCTCGTGGCCGGCCTCACGGGCGGGCTGCTGCTGCTGGAGGTCCGTCCGACCCCGAATCGGTTCCGTCTGAACGCGGGTCGTGTGTTAGGGCGGGGAGGATTTGCAGAAAATTGCAAAATCAAATAAAAACATAGTAATAACAATGTAATAATGAATATTATAGTGTAATAACAGTCATAATCAACATTGTATATCATATAAGTGTAATAACTGGATATCGAATATAGTGGAAGCAGTGTAATAATCATACATACTATAAAATATAGAAATAGTGTTAGTAGTAGTAACAGTGTAATAATCACAGTATGATATCGTAATAACTGTGTAATAATCGGCAGTGTATATAGCATAGCAGTCATAGCAGTGTAATAATTGCCTTTAGCATAATATTGTAGCAGCGTAATATCATATAAAGTATCATATAATAATAGTGTAATAACCATGCATAGTATATGATATAGAAATAGTGTAATTGTGCATAGTGTATACTTTATAGTTGTAACAGTGTAATTTTCCTCTATAGTATAGTATTAAAAGTATAATGTTATATGTAGTACATAATAATATAGTAATAACAGTGTTTTCAGTGTACATAGAACATAAGAATATAGTAATAATAATCATAGGTTTAGTAATAATTGTCAGTGTGTGTATATAATGTAGAAATAGCAGCGTAATAATTGTTTATAGTATAATATAGTAGCAGTAAAATATCGTACATAGTATAATATAGTGAGAACAGTGTAATAATAAAGCATAGTATTTTATTTCGAAATAGCAGTGTAAGTCGTGTGTGGCATAATATGGTAATAACAGTGTAATAACCGTACGTAGTATATAATATAGAAATAGCAGTGTAATAGTCATATGTAGTATAATATAGTAATGAGTGTAATAACACATATATAATATAGAAATAGCAGTGAAATGATTGTAAATGGTACATAATATGGAAATAGTGTAATTGTGCATAGTGTATGTATAGTTGTAACAGTTTTATAGTCATATATGATATAGTAATAAAGTGTAATAGTTATACGGAGTTTATATCAATATAGAGGTAACAGTGTAATGATAATATTTATAAGCATAAATAGCAGATAAAAACAAGATTGACTGACGTATGAAGTTCCTGCTGATGGTGGAGCCTTCTGGAGGACTCCAGAAGACGCCCTGACCAGGCTGTGTTGGGCGTCCCAGGTGTGTCTGATGGTCCTCGCCGGCGTCCAGATCGCCTGGATCAACAGCGTCCTGCGGAGGAGGAGGTCGGAGGAGGAGGAGGAGGCCCGGAGCAGGTCGGACAGGAAGGACAGCTACTGGCTCCCGGCGTTCGCCGACTTCGACCAGGACTGAGACGCCCCGGGCGTTGGCCCTCCCGTCGGGCCGGGGCCGATCGTGGGGGCGGGAGCTTCTGTCGGGTTCCTCGGGACGGGGGAACGTGGACTCGGTTCCGCCAGCACTGAATGTGAAATAAAGATTTATCGATCCGACAGCCTGCTGTGGTCAATCATGAGGAAGAACCTTCAAAGCACAGAGCCGTCCAACTGTGGACGGGCTTAGAACAAAGAAGACATTAGAACCATGGAAGAGCTTAGAACCTATCAAGACTTTAGAACCAATGAAGAACTTAGAACCAATCAAGAGCTCAGAACCAATGAAGAAGTTAGAGCCATGGAAGAGCTTAGAACCAACGAAGAGCTTAGAACCAATCAAGAGTTCGGAACCAATGGAAGAATTTAGAACCAATGGAAGAACTGAGAACCAATCAAGAGTTTAGAAACATGGGAGAACTTAGAACCACTGGAGGAGTTAAAACCAATGGAAGAAGAGGTGGCCGACAGGAGAACATGGAACCTGGAGGGTTGTGACCCCCAGCGCTCTGCTTCATCTGAACGGGTTCTATCCTGGGATCCCTTCAGAACTTCAGTCGTCACACTCACTGCGAATCTCAACCTGTTTCCATGGAAACGTATTACAGATTATCTCCTGCTTCTTCCTGGTTCTCTTCCTGGAGAACATCTACTTAGGTTCCAGTTCCTTCCTGCCGGCTGGGGACCCTTCAATTAATCCGGCTAATCCCTGAGCTTCCTGCCTCCCCCCACCACCGGCCCCATCCAATCCCCACGTCTTTAATCTGTAGTGGATTAACGTCCTCCAGCCACTGTTAGAACATCCAGCAGGTCTTGGTTCACACTTGGGACTGGGGGGTCCGGCCGAAGACCAAGGGGGACTAGCTGGAACCGGTCGTCATCCGTCGACTCCTGGGTGGTGCCAGCCTGGACCGGTCACCTGTCAATCGCAGGGTGTCCTTCAAGGTGGTACTTCTACAGGAACCGCAGGTCCTCCGACGGGCAAATCAGGTTCTCCGACCGTCCCCAAACGAGGTGGTCTTCCTACCAGGGACCTTCTCGCTGTGAAGAGGAAGCGCGAACCATTGCGCCATTTTTGAAGAATACATATTCACTCCATTTGGGGGCAAGAACTTTGGGAACCTGGAGGGGACGGTGGGTCCACAGCAGCGGAGGGAGCTTCTTCAACCACCTGAGGACGGCGTGCACCAGCAGTGAACACGAGGCTCGTAGCATCAGGGTTTCTCCAGCCTTCATCGGACGTTCTCATGGACCGCAAACTGCGAAGCAGGGAAAACAACTCGCATGTGACTTGAAGGACGGACGTCCTGACAAACGAGGGAACGACGATGTTGGTTCAGATGAAGAACACATTTATTGTCAAGATATAAAGACAGACAAGGAGTCCAAAGTCATATAAAAAGGAGGAAGGGGAGTTCGGAAGTGTGAAAGTGTGTGTTGGCAGGAGAAACGCTTCAGGTTAAGGCAAATCTACCGTCCATGCTAGCGGCTACCCGAACAAACGGCACTTTATTTACTGGAAACCCCTGTTACCTCCACGCACATCGGGAGGGGTTTTCAGCCGGGTCCCGCCCGAGTCCCCCTGGTGTCCATTGAAGGCATTGCACAGGCAGAAGGAAATCCATGGGCTACTTACTTTGTACCTTCTCAGGCACGTAAATGTCACCTGGACATGGGCTTGATAGCTTCACTTGTCAGAGGTTGACTCGCCCATGAAAGGCCCTCTACCTAAAGTGTGAAGTGCAGGGGAGGTTAGGTTGATGTTCAGTTACGTCAACGCAGATTGGAAAACAAGGACTACGGGGGGGGGGGTGACCCAACTTAGACGGTGGGACCCAAACTGACCCAAAAGGGTCGGGAGTTTCAAGGTGGGCGCTGGGTGACCCGATTGGATGCTCAGATGACATCTTGTGGTTTGGACCAAAAGTCCAGATTCTTCACCAGTCACATTAGGTTGTCATTCCCCCGTTTGTCCACCAGGTGACACTGCTACTCTTTCTAAGGTGGTGGTGGGGCTAGCGTGTGTTGGGGGGCCGGGGGGTCTGACCAAACCTCAGGTTAATGGTCACCGGGGTAACTCAGCTGAAAACCCCTCATCTCCACCGATGTCGGACCATCTCGCTTGTGTTTGTTCATCTTCAATCGTCAACGAGTCGTCTCAAGTTGTTTATCGTCGCCGGGCAGGTTTTACGGTTGCCATGGGTTTGAAGGTGAACAACCTTTCACGTTGTGAAACCAAATATTTCCATTTCAGGACAGCCAACAGCCAAAGTACTTCAGATTATTTCGTACCACACTTCCCGAGTGTCTCATCAAATGAGACTCCTTCAAGTAGAACACCGTGAAGAAACCTAAGGTGTTGACACCCTTTTCTGCAGTTTGCCTTGTAGCTGCAACTGTGAGCTGTTTAGGTTATAAAAACAACAACAACAACAACAACAACAACAGGAAGAGGAAATAAAGCACGAGGCTTCACAGGAAGCCAGTGGGAACGCATGCCTGCATGCAGCGTCACGTACAAATGAAGAGGAGGTTCTGCTGGATGAAGAGCACTTGAAGGGGATAGATCGACCTTTGACCTGCTAACAGGGAGCAGGGAGCATTAGCCAATCAGCTGACTGGTTGGTTAAACAGTGATGGGAGCTGAGGGGGTGGTCCGAACGAGCGTCGACCGATCAGGATCCGATATCCTGTCCGTCGGGAAACCTTCCCATCGGAAAAGGCAGGGTTTACGGTTGCGCGTCCTTCCAGCGGGTCAAACATCCAGCGACACGATCCGCGGCTGAACCGCCATCGGTCCGTTCAAGCGTCGAAGTGTCCCAAAATTCCAGAACAACAGAGACGATCTAAATAAAAGCACAGGAAGAACAAACGAAAAAAAAAAAGTCTTCCCTTTTGCAGACGATGGAGTGGTTTGTATTGACGTGACGTCAAGAGTCCGTACGAGGCAGGAGTTGAACGAGTAACCAGATACAAGAACGTGAACCTGAACAAAGCGTATTAACTCCTGCGGCTGGTCGGCACGGTAACCCTGTGAAGACCAGCTATCAGAGTCGTTAGCGGTGACCAACTGCAGGAGAAGGTTCTCCGTCTGGTGCAATGAGGCAGTGGAGTGCCGGCGGTCGTCCTGCGACCAAGTCAGTTCTTTCTGAAGATTGAAAATCCCAACGTCATTGTTCCCTGAGTTCTAGGGATTCTATACAGTGTTTCTTCTGTTTCTGTTCCAACTAAAGATGCAAAGTGCTTTCCACTTGGAAGATCCCTCATGCTCATTCCAGTTCCTCAGGACTGTTCCTCAGTGTCCTGGACGACCCTTGAGGCTTCGGACGTCTCCATCATGGCCCTGGCGACTCTGCGATCCGTCTCCGGCTTTGGCCAATCACAGAGCAGGATTAGAGGACGCGGCTCGACTCGTCTCTGCCTTCAGAGTCGGTCTCGGGTCCTGATGGCGCGGCGAGGGTTGCCGTGGTGAGGGTTGCCGCCGCGGCGGCGGTCACACCTGGCAGATGTTGTAGTAAACCGTGTGGGCGTGTCGCTCGCCCGCCTGGTCGCCCATGGCCTCGAACATGCAGTCTTTGTGCGAGTGGATCTCGGTCATGGGCACGTTGACGCTGTGGGAGTTGTTGTGCGGCGTCTGGGTGCCGTAAGACGGGATGGTCTGCGGACGGGACGAAAACACGGGGGGACTTAGAGCTGAAAGTTACAGACACTTCACGGTGACAGGAAACACATCGGGCGACCCTCTTCACCGGTTTGCTTTCACGTGCAAGAAGGTCACATGTTATGAAGCATGCGACTGACCGGGTTCAACTTCCAGCAAGTTAATAGACTTGGGAGTTTTAAGGCGAATAAGGTGGAACTTGACCGCATGGTCCAGACTTCCTGTCCCGAGGCTCTCGGAAGAAACAACGTCGGCCCGGAGATGAACGACTTAGCAGTGGAGAGTCAAATAAACATCTGGGGTCTGTCAAAGGGTTGTGGGGAGGGACGGAGCGCTTCACCTTTCCCGTTTCGTTGAGGGGGAAGTCCTTGCGGCAGAGGTGGGCGATGATCCCGGCCGCCAGAGCGTCGCCCAGCACGTTGATCATGGTGCGGAAGCGGTCACTGCGGAAACAGAGGGATTTATTTTACACCCTGGAGTCGGAGGAGAGTCGGTTTGAACCCCGACATTTCGGTATGTCATTTTAACTCGAGTTGTCTTTGGCAATGTGTGCATTTTCAGTACACTCCATGCTTAAGAAGTCTTCTGTACGTGGAACCCAGATGGAAACCCTGGCTTCTGAGGAACATCTTTGAATATATCGGTCTATCGTAACCCCGGGAAACACCAAAGGCGACGTACAGGACCCAGTCGATGGCCACGATGAGGGTGATGTCATCCGGCGGAAGACCCACTGATGTCAGCACGATCACCATGGTAACCAGGCCGGCCTGAGGTATCCCGGCCGCTCCGATGCTGGCGGCCGTAGCCGTGATGCTAGAAGAGTTGAGGTTAAAAGTTGATCCAAACATTGGGTGATGAAGGTGACCGGAAGATTACAAGGGACAACCGCGGTATGTTCGACGGATTCTTTGGGGCCGCTCAGGTTCTACCGGACGGGAACATGGAACTGTGGTTTCGGATCTGTATTAGGAGGTGAAGTTATGCTGGTAATGATCTAAGACCTTGAAGGTCAGAGTTCAGGAGAACCTCTCGTGCATAGGTGTCAAACTCTGGCCCGCGAGCCAAATTTGTCCCGCAGTGTAATTCCATTTGGCCCAAATCCCAGAATGCTCTGCTGCCGTTTTGGCGCGAAAATCACGACAGGATCACGACAATCTCCTCTGTTTACAGACTGAGCTCTGATTAACGTTTTCTTCATGCACTTTTTCTTGCTCTGGGCTTGAATGGTTTCACGTTCATTGAAGGATATTATCATTAGTCAATTGGTTTGTTATTGTTGTTTTACTTTTACATTTATTATTAGCCTGAGGAACAAGACTACTGTTGAAATTTAATTCAGAAGGCTGCAAATAAAAAAAAAGCATAGCATTTTTATTTCAGAAATGAGTGCCATTGATGCGTTTTTTCATTTGAATTTCCATTTTGCATGAGTTTAGTATAAAGTTCTATGTTGTCTAGTATGAAGCTTTTCTTGTTCCATATTCAGTTTTGAAGCCAAACTTGTTTGGGTCCACATGAAAAGGTTCATTGTTTAATCTGGAGGAACATTTTTTACAATAAATATCAATGATGGCCTGCGACTTTGCCCCACTTTTTGAATTTCGGCCCACTGTGGATTTGGGTTTGACGCCCCTGCTCTAGAGAAACCAGAACCGGGTTCCGCCATCAGAAAGAAGAAACCGTCGGCGCAGAAACGGTATCGTCGTCGCCAAACGGCGGGGAACCCGAGGAACCCGAGGAACGCCGGTGTGACGGCATGTTTACCTGATGGTGACCAGCTGGCCAAAGTCCAGTTCGTAATCGTTGACCTGGGCGATGAAGATGGCGGCCACGGCCTCGTAGAGCGCGGTGCCGTCCATGTTGATGGTGGCGCCCACGGGCAGCACGAAGCGTGCGATCTGGCGGTCCACGTTGCAGTTCTCCAGCAGACACTTCATGGTGATGGGCAGCGTGGCCGAGCTGAGGAGACACGGCGGTCACCGCCCGACCCGCCGGGAGGCGGCGCCTGCGGCGAGCCGGCGACTAACCTGGAGGACGTCGCCAGGGCGATGACCATGGCCTGCAGGAGGCCGCGGATGTAGGTGAAGGGGTTCTTCCTGGTGAGCAGGAAGTAGAAGAGCGGCAGCAGGATGAGGCCGTGGACGAAGAGGCCGGCGAGGACGGTGATGCCGTACCAGCCCAGCTTCCTCCCCAGCGTGCTCGGGTCCTGCATGTCCAGGATCTTTCCCGCCACCAGGAAGATGATGCCGAAGGGGAAGTACCTGAGGGCGGGACATACGTCTGAGGACGGCCCTCGTCGGACGCGAACACCTGAAGGCGCGCGGTCTCACCAGACGGCGGCGTTGATGATCTTCATCACGCACTCGTTGATACACTGACAGACGTTGACCAGCGGCGCTCCTCGTTCCCCCATCCTGCCCAGCAGCAGCCCTGCGAACGGCCACGACGTCAACGCCACGGTCACGCGCTCGGCGGCGGCGGCGGCGGCGGCGGCGGCGGCGGCATGCTCACCCATGGTGGCGGAGAAGATGACGATCCCCAGGACGTTCATCTGCTGGCTGGTGCCGGGGCTGGTCTTGTAGGTGACCTCCGGCGCAGGGGTCAGCTCCAGGTACACCGTGCGACCTTTGGGGTCGCTGTCGTCCGGGAAGACGTAGACGAAGTTGGGCTGCACGGTTCTGGTCGGGACTTTGAGGATGGGGATCAGGTCGGTTTTGTACTGAAGGAGCGGGAGAAGACAAACCCAGGGGATGAAGGGATCCATCGGTGATCAATAATCGCTAATAAACCGCCGTCTCACCTGCTGGAAAGTGGCCTCGATCAGGTTAGAGGGAACCATGTTCCTGCGGGGACACACACAGCCTCCATTCAGACTAGAAAGGGTAAGACAAAGTGTGTGCGCACACACACACGCACACACACACATACGCACACACACACACACACACACCCAACCCTCTTGGAAGAATCCTTAAAAAACAGGAAGTGAGAAAATACTGATGTTGTAAAATTGATTACAAATCAATTATCATGTGAAATGTCCTCTCCAATCACAGCTGAGGGGCGGGGCCTAAACCGGACAGGTCGGCTGTCAATCGCAGACGTCGAACGGTTCGCGCTCTCGTTCACTCCTACTGACAACTTGAGAGACTTCGCTTCATCTTCTGACTGCTTTTGGACTGTGGGGGGGAGAACATGCAGAGAAGCTGGTCTCCATGCGAAACCAGCAGAGGATTTGTCGCTGTCAGACGTCACGGCGTGAAGGTAAACAGGCGGAAGGTGACCGGAGACCTTCAGCGGGGTCAGAGGTCAAGGGGACGTTAGCGGCCAGCTGCCGGGCGGAGGAAGCTAAGTGACGCGGAGGACTCGATTAGCGGGAAACGACACGCAATTAAAGCCGCGATTGGCAGGAAATTGCCTGTCGCCACGGCGCCGCCGATGATGTCACGGGGCCCACGAGGCACCGAGTCACGGCAAGGAGGAGAAACAGATGAATCAGGAGATCTTCGGCGGGGTCGGAGGTCGACGGGATGATGTCAGCGACCTCTCGTGAGGCACAGGACGCCGCCAACGTGCGGGCGGCGGCCGCTAAGCTGTCGCTCATCCCCTGGCGGGATTACTAAAAATACGGCGATCAGCCCGCGGGCGCTAAGCGGCTTCTTGACTCCTCTTGTTTTCGTTGCTACCTGCTGAGGGACCGCTCGGACCTTCTGGTCCCACCAGCCAGATGATTGACAGCTGACCGATGGACCGACGACAGAAAGTTGGAGATCGTCGGGCGAGACGTTCTTAAAAACAGATTTCGCCATCCCGGTTTTTCTGACACACCTCCTGCTTCTACTGTATCTTCTCACTCTGGTTCTGACCTTCACACACACACACACACACACACACACACATACACACACACGGGGTACCTGATGAGGTCGAGCAGGGCGTCGGCCGAGGTCATGACGGGGCCGCCGCCCAGGCGGTGGCTCTCCATCTCCGTGCCGACGCCGGGCTTGATGATGAGGACCAGCACGATGCCCACCACCACGGCGATGAAGGTGGTCCACAGGTAGTAGGTGACGGTCAGGACCCCCATCCTGCAGCAGGCCTTGGACTCCATGGAGGACAGGCCTGACATCAAGCTGCACACACACACACACACACACACAAACACACACATATTGATATAGAGAAGACCAGGTTGATCCCTCTACATTTATCTTGGTAGATGTTTTGAGGGCTCAGTCAGAAGGTCCCTGCTCTGATCTGGTGGATCTGGTTCTCTCCAGGTTCTCCGGCGTCCTCCTGGGACCATGTTCCACATCCAGGGTGGTGAGATAGGGGGGGCCATGGTGTCCCCAGAGATTCTTCACATCAGCTCCTGAAGTCTCCATGTTCTCCTAGTTCCTGCCTGGGTTCTCCTGGTCTGGAGTCTCCATTTTCTTCTGCCTGGCTTCGCCCTCTGAGCCTTCCTTTCATTGTTCTCCTGGTGTGGCGTCTCCTTGTTCTTCTGCCTGGGTACTTTCAGCATTTTCTCTCCATGTTCTCCTGGTGTTTTCTTCATGTTCTTCTGCCTCGGTTATCCATGTTCTCCTGGTGTGTTCTCTCCATGTTCTTCTGATGTGTGCTCTCCAAGTTCTCCTGCCTGGGTTCTCCATGTTCTCCTCGTGTTTTCTTCATGTTCTCCTGCCTGGGTTCTCCATGTTCTTCTGCCGTGTTCTCTCCATGTTCTTCTGATGTGTGCTCTCCACGTTCTCCTGCCTGGGTTCTTCCCAGCTTATCTCCATCCTCGTCCCACAGTTGGATGATTGACAGCTGACCCGTCCAGGTTAAGCCCCGCTTCTCACCTCTGCTGCTTTAAAAGCCCTAAAGCTCTTCTTCGGGAGGTTCCTCCTGACCAGACCCTCCTGCTGCTGCCGCCCCTGGGAGGATCTCGGCTTGTCTTGAGGACGTGGAGGTTCTGAGAGTGGACAACATGGCGCCCCGACGGGGAGGCGGGACAAACTGACCTGGACGTGATGAGGGGCAGGATGAGCATCTTCAGCATCCTCATCAGCAGCTCCCCGGGGAAGGAGAAGTAGATCTTGGCCTGCAGGTGACAAGCGACACCTCCTGAAACCTCAAACACGTCATCAAGCATTTGGACACGGAACAAATTGTGAAATGTGAAATTCCTGACGGACTCGTGCGTCCAAGTGGGAACGGATGAGAAGCTTCTAGAATTCCAGAGACATTTTTTTTCCCACCAGGTTTGTTTTTAGTGAGCTGGATATGAAGACACAAACAACGCACGGGATGTAAAAGCCGTTGGTTCAAGCTCAGACACGAGCCGACGCCGGCCTGAGTCACTTTCGCCCGAATCTCGTATCGAAAAACCCCCGCTGTCGGAATATCACATGACTCCCGGCGGCCAATGGGGGGGCCGGGAACTGAGCCTCGGGCATTGCGGGCTCCCGTTACTTCGGGGCTTGAACTTGTTCAGAACGTGACATTTCCAGAGGGCGGTGAAGCAACCGGGAGCGAAAAAAAAAAGGGTTGGACCCAGGGGTCAGAGGTCACCTGAAGCTTCACTTTCAATCAGGATTTCTGTCCGCTCCGGGCAGAAGCTTCTAGAACAGCCTCCGATGCGGCTCCTCTGTGGCTTTTGAAAAGAATCCACGGGTATTAAATTAAAAAACAGCATTTCATTTTAGGTCGTTCATTATTTAAAATGTAATTTTAAATTTGAAGATTACATTATTATTAATATTATATATTTACGTTCTCGCTGCTTCACGGATTTGCATTGTGCATTGTGTTCTGCATTCTGATTGGCTAAACAGTCTCCCCGCCTCTTCTCTGCCTGTGTGTCAATAAAGTTACGGTTTCATATGTACATGTACGTAAAACAGCTCGCCGAATTTTAAGTTTGCAAGTTTTGCTCTCGAAAAAACTCACCTGCACCACGGGCTTTAGAAGAAAACAACGCGAAAGAGCGGAGTCAGGGTGCAGCGGCACAGTCAGACGAGCAGGGAAATACGCGCCAATCACAATTTGTCCGACTGTACTTTGTATTTTTTTTTTTCCTAATCATTTTTAATTTTCTCCCGTTCTAATCCAATCACTCGGGTCACGGCGGGGCGGCGCAGATCTCCGCAATTTCAAGTCTTCAGTTCATACTGATGATTAAAATTATTATTTTACAGTACAGTAGTAATTTGTAAAAAAAAAATGTTTATACAGTACTTTTATTTGTTAAACAAATGCTTGGGCCTGTAAAAAGGTTTTGTTCTTTGGCTTCAATGTAGTATCGAGTATTTCATTGTATAATAATTGTAAAAAAAAAAATAGCGGCTACTAATTCACGGATTTCGCCTATCACGGGTTCTTTTTTGGAATGAAACCACCGCGAAAAACGAGGGTTCACTGTCTTCACATTTTTTCATTGTTCAGTGAAATAGACCGTTTATTATTCGGGTTACCAGTAAAAGGACGACAGCACACAGAGAGAGGACGGCAATTTTTGGTTTGCTGCCGGTGGATCATTTCAGTTCGGCTTTTTTTTTTTCCTCCTAAATACAAGAAGGACTCAAATAAACACTGAGTATTTTGCTTGAAAGTCACCTTCAACCCAAGTTCTCTTTTTTTGTGATGTTCAAAATGTTTGGTTGCATGCAGAAATGTCATTTTGTTTTCCCTGCGGTTGTTCATTGATTTAAAAAAAATGCAACACACACTTCGTTTCCACATAGTATAAAGGCAAAAAAAAAAAAACAACAAACGTTAGAAGCCGCGTTTGTTCATTTTAACTTTCCAAAGGGTCGCATGGCTTCCGGTGTTTTCTCTCGGTGGAGAAACGGCTCCAAACGGCTCGATGAGTGCTAAAGGTTGCCGACCGCTGTTCTAGAAGGAGGGAAGAGGACGGGTCCCAGGGGCGCTGAGG
Organism: Fistularia tabacaria; assembly: GCA_901007705.1. Classification (NCBI taxonomy): domain Eukaryota; kingdom Metazoa; phylum Chordata; class Actinopteri; order Syngnathiformes; family Fistulariidae; genus Fistularia; species Fistularia tabacaria. The sequence continues at coordinate 57,100 of CAAKHD010011973.1, forward strand.
CCCTCCTGCTCGCCGCCACCAGGACCATGTGACCACTGACGCCTGTCATCCACTTACACCTGACACTGCAAGACCTTTTAATGCTGCAGTCAGTACCAACACACACACACACACACACACACACTACACACACACACACACACCCACAGCACCTTAAGAATGTGTCACTATGGAGGATGACAATGCAGGGCTACCGGATGACGGGTCGCCATGGCAACGGATAAATCAGGCCCAGAAGGTGCTGACTGGCTGACCTTGTGATGTCACTTCCTGTTTTAGATCCGCCGGATGCATCGCTTCCACCGCTGGCCTTTAAAATCATCGCAAAAACTGCCATCGGCTGATGTAGCGACTCCGCCATCTTGGTTCATGTTGCACCCCAGTAGACGGCCTTGTCGGGGAGGGACCCCACCACACACTCACACACACCCACACACACCCACACACACACACACACACAGACACACACACACACAGACACACACCTGCACCCACAGACAGGTTCAAAAATGTTGCCAAATGAACACCAGACAACTTTGGCCGGTTTGGACTTGAGGAGTTCAAGGAAGTGATCAGATCACATGTTGGGGTCGTTAGCTAATGCTAACAAGCAAAGTTCCCAATTAAAATTCGATTCTTCGTTTCAACTCGAGGCTGAGAGGAAAACCATTTCGGGTTTGGAAACATTGGGATTTTTAAGTTTAAAAAGTTCTGCAACACGATCAACTCAGAAGCGGTTGGAGGAAAGTGCGGGGGTTCAAGTGACTTGTTGTAGGTTAATTAGCTAAGCATGCTAACTGGATTTTGAAGAGAGGTTTACCAGAGAAAGAGATTCGACATTTGACTTTGAAATCATGATTGGATAAACCTTTTGTTCAACTGAGGTAAAAAAAAATACACAGTTGGGTGCTAACAAGCGAAGCCTACAGCCGACGCTACTGGAAGCAAGCTAGGCTGCTAGTCAACATTGGGGAAACATTTCCTTCCCTGAAAGTGTTTAAAATTATCCAAAAGAAGATTAATAAAAAAAAGGATTTTAGCACTGAAATAAGAACGTTGGGATCGTTTTTCAAATGATGACAAGAAGAATACCGAATTTATTTCTGGTTAAGTGATGTCAAATTAGTAAGCTAGGTAAGCTAGGCTACCAATTGTAGTGGTCTAAATTAACCTCCAGGTTATTTAATTAAAAAAAAAAAAAAAAGAATCTTAACACTGCAATTACTAATTCAGTATCATTTTGCAAATAATGAGAAGAAAAGTACAAAACTAATTTCTGGTCAAATTGTATCAAACATGTAAGCGAAGCTAATCATTTGTAATGAAGGAAGTCAGCGTCCCACCAGAACCCGGAGGAAGTGTATTTTATTTCAGAACAAGTTATACAGACGCCCCACAAAAAGGTATTTCTGTATAAAAAAAAAGGTTTACGTTAAAGTACTAGACAGTTTACACCGCTAATGCCGACAAGCTAAAAGTACCGAACTAATTTCTGGTCAAACACGTCAACGAGGCTAATCATTTGTAATAGCTAAAGTAAAGTCGGATGAAGTGTATTTTATTTTATTAAACAGACGCCCCACAAAAAAAAGTGATTCTGTACAAAAAAAAAAAAAAAAGGTACTTGTACGTTTGAGTGCAAGCACTTTTTAATGCCGACAAGCTAAACTCACCAGTCCCTTCCCGCTCGTCAGCTAATTAGCCTAATTAGCCTAGCCTGCTAAGTGGCGTCAAGCAAACGGAAGGTCCGGAGGACAGTGACCGGATGTCGAGCTCCTCCCGGTTCCGGTCCGGTCCGGTCCAGTTCGGTCTCCTACCTGCGTGGACAGCTCGGTTCCCCTCAGCATGAATCCCAGCGTGCAGCCGGTGAGCACGGCGATCACGGACAGCGTCAGCAGCCCGTTCCTCCGGCAGAAGTCCCGGACGCTCCTCCGCAGGTCGCGGCTCACCGTCGCCCGGAGGAAGGTGCTCACCGGGTCGCCCGTAGCGCCGCGGCCGCCCTCGGATCGCGGCTCCTCCTCGCCGCTCGGCAGCAGCAGCTCCTCCATGGCTGGCAGGCGGACAAACACACACGGCGCGGCCGGGCGTCTCCGCGGGGATTAAGCGGTGACGAGCCGGCCTGGGCTGGGCAGGGCTGGGCTGGGCTGGGCTGGGTCCCGCACGCCGCCCGCCTCCAGACTTACCGGCGGTAAGAGGCTTACAGCGGGTGGACGGACGGACGGACGGACACTCGCACGCCTCTGCTGTCGTGGCCTCCGGTGCCGGTTCCGGTGTCGGTTCTCTGCGGGTTAAAGGCCAGCAAGGTGCAGCTGATCTGCAACATAAACACGAAAAAAAATGACAATAAAAGAACTGACTTTCAGCTACTTCCTTCCTTTAATTAAGGATGTATAAAAGTATTTCTTTTTCTTGGTATTTTTCTTTTTTTAAAATATATAATATGTAAATACAATGTCTACTTTTCTGCTGTGCAAATTTAAATGTTGCCACTGTGGGACGATTAAAAGCACATGATATTCTAGGCTTTTTCCCCTTCAGCGGATCCACCTTCTCCATCGAACCCTGTTCTCTGGATCCTCCTCTCTCACACCAGCTAACTTCATATCCTCTCTCACTACCTCCATCCATCTTTTCTCTGGTCTTCATCTAGACCTCCAATTCCAGCATCCGTCTGCCAATATATTCACTCTCCCTCCTCTGTCCATGACCCAACCATCTCTCCAAAACATCTACCATGTCTTGTCCCTCTGATGGACTCATTCCTGATCTTCTCCATCCTGGTCACTCCCAAAGAGAACCTCCACATCTTCATCTCTGCCACCTCCAGCTCTGCCTCCTGTCTTTTCTCCAAACCATCCATCATCTCTGCTCTCTCCACTGTCTCCTCCACCTTTCCTTTCCTTCTGGCTGATGTTCTTCTATCACATAGAACCCCTGACACTTTTCTCCACCCATTCCAACCTGCTTGAACCCGTTTCTTCTCCACACTCTCCGTTGCTCTGGACTGTTGACCCTCAATACTTGAAATCCTCCAACTTCTTGATCTCCACTCCCTGTAGCCTCGACGTTCCACCCGGGTTCCTCTCATTCACACGCATATATTCTGTAAAAGCACATTATATTCTATTCTACTTTATTTATTACTTACTTGGATTATTTCTATGGGATAATTTACTTACTGGCTGCACGTCTTTAAATTTGTTATTTTTATTATTTTTCTGGAATTTCATGGCATTTTGTGAAACACCATATTTCTTATCCAATTGTAGCATAGTTCAACAACCTGGAACTATTCCCCTGGATATATACACTCATATATTTTCATTTTCTAAATTGATTTGCATATTTTTTTAATTTGGAAGCTAATATTTTCTTATCTTGTACCTCTTGAGTTGGAGCTGCTTCTGCAACCAAAAAGCAATTTCCCCTTGGGGATCCATAAACTGATTCCGAATCCATGAATAAAAGTCTTGAATCTTCTTGCTCTGCAGGTCCAGCTAATCTTCATCATTTCTGGCATGAAAATGAATAAAATAAATGGATTTTTATTGTGCCATAATTTACTTACTGCCTGCACTTTTTACATTTTTTTTAATTTTTAGTATGTCTCTGTAAGCTGCCGGCTGTTATTGTCTCCATTGCTTTTCATCTGGTGTGAAGGGAGTGTACAAAGTAAGAATTTCATTGCATTGCAAATGACCATATTCTTAAAGATGTATATAAATAAAACTCTTGGATCTTTTCTCGGGGAATAATTGAAAGTGGTGTCAGAGACCCCGAAGGGAATACACTGAGAATACAGAAAAGGGAAATAAATCAAAAATTTCAAATTGATGAAAGCGTTTAAGCATACCACCGGGTAAAGATATTTCCTGGTTATTTCCTGGAACGACCGTTTCACTTCACTTCTTTTCACTGAGAAGAAAAGGAATGTAGTTCTGCTACCCTCATCAGTATTTCACTGAACTTTTACACCCTGTACATTCGCTTCGCTGTGTGTTGATACTACTTGGTACGTGCAGCACACAAATCTAAGTGCAATATTCCACCCAAACCATTAGAAATCTGGACAATTATTACACCGTGCATTTGATTCCATGTGTATATATTTAGTTTTTAATGCCTATTTGTCTGAACTGTACGTGTGTGTAGCAAACTGGAGATGCACTTCCAATGTATTCTCATGTGAAAAGAGCAATCCCTCCTCCGACCGCCAGATGGCGCTGTTCCGCAGGTTCCGGCTGAAACGCGTAGGGCTGCACTGGTTTTGGAAAAACTGGATGAAAAATTAGAATAAAGAAGAAATTCATCGCTTTTTGTCTTCTTGAATGTATTTCTTTATTTGTTTTAATAAATTACAAATAATGATTAGTAGAATATCCTTTTAGCTCTCTTCTAAAACACAGACAGCACGCTGACATCGAGTACACAACTATCTCTCCTTGGATGAATAAGTAGCTGGGCTTGAGAATAAATATCTATAAATATAATTGGTCTCTTCTCTTTGTTTGAAATGACTAGATGAGGAATCTTGAACTGAAAACCTGACGGACCTGAAATCTAGAGGGAGAACGTCGCTCTCTAATTGGCCACAGCGACCTGCACGTCAAAGGGACAGAAAATCCTTCAACTGATGGCCTTTACTGAGGGCTAAATGCGCTGCTGGGGGTTGGGGGAGGGTCACGGGGTTACAAGGTCCCAGGAAGGAGCGACCGTCACGCGGCGAGGCCCCCCCCCCCGAGGCCCATTAATCCCATCAGCCGGGTCACTCTGGCATCAGAACCGCCAGAACTGACCCAACAAACCAGGAGTTTTACTTCACGGATTTGTTGTATAAAAGACAGATTTGCGGGGAAACTATATTCAAATCTGACAAGAAATAAATGAGGAAACTGTATGAATAGCTTGTAACAAAAAAAAAGGGTATTTTCAACAAATTACAAGAACAAGGGACAAGGGAGTAAAAAAAATAAATAAATAAAAGGAGAGGGTTTATTTTCAACAACAGGTTGGAAATAACCAGAGACAAAATCTCCACCAGGCAGAGATGAAATGAAGAGACCTGCAAGTCTGGACCCTCTGAAGCGACTGGAGCTGCAAAGGAATGAAGAAAAATCCATCAACTGTCAGTTCATGGATCTTCATGACGCGGTTGGAGGAGCAGACCAGGAGGTAGATCATCCTCCCAGCACCAGGAGGTTTTCTCCTCCCCGGGTTCTCCGTCTTCCTCCCGCTGTCCAAGAAGTCCAAGCCCCGGGGTCAGCCGCGATTGGCTCCGGCACCGAGGAGCAGGTGAGAAGGTCCCATTTGAAAGCTTTTGATTTGAATGACAATCCCGCCTTTAAGTCCTTTGGACAGGAAGCAGGACCAGAGATGGGGGGGGGGGCTAAACCCAGCACCTCTTACCTGAACTCAACATGACGAGGTTAAAGAGCTACAGCAGCAAGCCCAGAATCTAACGCCTCCCTTCTAATAGAAAAATCCTATCGCAATCTAAAAGCGAGTCACGTGACAAGGTAAGAGTCAAAGCGAGCGGGCTCGAACGCGACCTGATCCCTCAGAATCACCCAAAGAGACGAGGAGCTGATCTGGAAAACGCTAGAACGTGGTGAGGAAACAAGGTGGGGGGTCTCAGAGGACGTCGGCTCTTCTCCCCTCGGTTAGATTTGACGAACGGAGAAAAAGGTGGACTCTGAGCGTGTTCGCCTGCTGAGGGCGGCCCCTGATTGGTGAGGCGTCCGGCTCGGCTCGCTCTCATTGGCTGCTCACTTTGACCCCCCCCCGCTGAACGTGTAAACTGCCAGATAGTTGGGCCGGTATCACAGGGCGAAGACGAGGGCTGCGAGTGCGGCGTACCCCAGCAGGATGAAGAGCACTTTCAGCAGCCGGTCCTGCTTGTCGTCCAGTTCCCTCGACAGGATCTCGAAGAAGGTGACGAACAGGAAAGTGCCGGCGGCGAGCCCCTGCAGCGCCACCGACGCCACGGCGCCCGCCAGCGTTTGGACCGACTCCACGCCCATCCCCGCCACTGCCCCCAGCGGGATCATCAGGCACACCGTCACGCCCAGCTTGGCGGCGTCCTTGATGCTAAGCCCGGCCTTGGCCATGCTCACGCCCAGCGCCACGGCAGCCAGCGTCTCGTGCACGCCCACGCCCAGGAAGAGGCGGCCCAGTTTGGCGGTGTCCTCCTGCAGGCCGAGCGCCACGCCTTCGAAGACGGAGTGCGCCGACAGGGCGAGCACCAGGCCCGCGAGCCGCAGAGGCCCCGCCCCCGCGAGCTCGGCGGCGCTGAAATGTCCATGGCTGTGCCCGCCGCCGTGGTAGCGAGCGGCGGGCGGCGAGGAGATGAAGGGCGTATCGTACTCCGAGTCGCTGCCCGCCTCCGATCCGCCGGCGTTGAAGGTCTCCAAGTCGATGAAGGACGGTGTCTCCTTCCGGAAGGTGAGGACGGTCTGCTCGATGAGGAGCGTGAGGAAGAAGCCCGCCATCATCATCGTCTCGGCCAGGGGGAAGTCAGTGCTCACCTTCAGCTGCTGGAACACCTGGTCCACCTGGAGACACAGCCGCCATGTTTGTAGTCCACAGGCTGGTTACAATATAGATATATATATGTGTGTGTGTGTGTGTGTGTGTGTGTGTACCTTGTCCCTGACGGTGGGCAGCAGGGCGTTAAAACACGTAGCCAGGAAGACGCCGCCGCCGAAGGAGTTGCAGAGCGCAAGAGGCTTCCGGTAGCGAAGCGCCTTGTCACGGTCGACCAACAGGAGGCGCACCGGCACCAGCACACCGGCCAGCATGAGGCCCAGCAGCCCCAGCAGGCCCAGCAGCTTGGCCACGATCAGCAGCATCCTGATTGGTTACAGTCGACAGGACGTCATCACGCACCTAACACAAATACACGCACACACATATATATATTGTAGCGTCGGGTGGGAAGACTTGCTGCCGGAAACCCATAATCCCTTGTGACTATAAGGGCCTTTGGGAGTCTCCCCGTGGTTCGGGGTTTGAGAACTCTGTCATGTAATGAAAATGTAATGTAATACAATGTTTTTCATGCTGCATTACATTAACCTGTATCATTCTTTGTCATAATGGGGGGGATGCACCCTCAATATAACTGTTGGGTAGGGAAATACGTGCCTCGGGTTTTTCCCTATTCGTGGTTGAATTAAAACTGATCTAAAGAGCATTTTTATTTGAGCATTTCATCTTAGACTCCACTTGTCATTTTGAGATACTCCAGCTCGCCACAATATCGATGTATATTTATCAACCGCGGCGGATTGTGAATCCCGGGAGAAAATGGGTTGGAGATGCAGGAAATACAAATGTAATTTAATGAGAATAAAGACTGCCCGAGTCACAGTTACAAGCGTCCCCCTTCTTTTGGAGCCCAAAGTCGTGCTGAGACAAGGTTCCGGTGCGGGTACGGTACTCCCGGGGATTCAGTCCGATCGCAGGAACGAACAAGAATCGTGGAAATAAGAGTAAAAATGATAATAAACACAATCGGTCGGATGAAGTGGCTTTACCGTGTTTGTGAAAAATATAAAATAATTATGTCAACACTAACTGACTAACCGGTGCTTCCGTGTTTGCCGAGTGAGCATTGCGGACTTCCGGTTACGGAATCCAACGGTCAATAAGAACTGACTCCGTTGCGGGAGCGGTGGATCAGATATAACTTCACTCATGTGCAAGATATTCGCCGATGAATAAATAATATATACTTCAAAGAAATTAATCATAATTTTCCCGCATTGCGGGGGAAATTTTTTTTATAACCATCGAGTCGTAAGGTTTCACTTCCGCCCGCGGCTCCTGCTAACATTAGCAAGATGCACAGTAGCTTGCAGCCGTTAGCCGCCCACCTGATAACTCGACTCTTAAGGCGTTTGACGGGCCGGCCGAAGAGCCGTCCTCAGCTTCGCGTCCCACACGTCGACGGACAGAAATCCAGGCGAGGACGCCACGTTCATCCGAACCGGAGAGCCGCCGTTATGCCTTGCGGCAGGTGTACAATTAACAAGCTACTTCCGTGTTGATGTCACGTCTCTCGCGAGAGTTGATTGGTGGGTTTCCCAGTGACGCAACCCTTCTTTTCCCCTCAAGGTGAACCGCATTGAATGGAAGCGCCTGTAATTCATGACAAGGGAACATCCGGGCACTTCCCGTTCATTTACACGGAAGGAAGCAGAAGTGGAGGAGGGAGGATGGACCCGTCAGAGGGACAGCACATCTTAGATGTTCTGTAAATAAAGCCAGACTGAGGTGGTTTGGATGTGGCCGAAGGAAAATGGATGGATGGACGGATGGATGGAAAGAGGACAGGAAGCTGGTGAGAGTGAGAGAAGAGGATGCAGAGGGTAAGATGGAGGCAGCGACTCCCCTGATGACACAGTGCAAAGACAGAGAATACAAAATATGGAACATTAAAAATGGTCAAATCTGAAGGCTAGTTCATAAAGCAATGAAATAATTACAGGGTAATTACCACAGATAACCCCAGAAAAATGATTCCAAAATTGGATACACCTGAAAACCTTTGCGGGCAATTTCAATACTTCCCTTATTTTATTGCTCCAGGTAATTTCTGTCTGTTTCGCGATTCTTTGTGACGGGTTTCTCCATGACTTTAATCGAAGAAGGTGAAGTCTGGGTTCTCCTCCCTGTCCTGTCATTCCCAACACCGTCCCGTTTTGTGTCCAACGAAAACCACGCTCCAGTTTAAATGATCACATCTTTGATTGGAATTCCCCAAATTCTAACCTTAAAACAAACAACTGATGTCATGGTGGAAGGTCCTTACATAGACGAATGAAAAAGGTGGTGGCGACCGCTCGGTTCGGCTCCGCATTGAGTGCGTGCGGACGGCGGGACGCCGCGTCTCATGGGAAACAACAGACTTAAGGGCAAATGTGAGGACGAAGGAAGGAGGAAGGAGACGTTTCAGGCTGCAGTTTTAATATCTGGGTCCATGTTCCTATAAGAGCGTTTGATATCAAAGTGTTTTGTCCTCCTAAAAAGCCACGCGGCGCCGTGGGCGGGGCTCCTGGCGGCGTGCCTCCCGGACAGAGCGGGGCGCTCCTCTCATGCAGGATATCATTCGGTGGTGAAACAAAACGTCCTTTCAGTCCTTTGAGATTAAAATGATTCCAAATGTGAAAGACAAAGGGGGCGTGGGGGACGGGGGGACGGATGGGTCCGACCTGCAGGAGACAGGGAACACGGGTCAGCCGAACGGGCCGGCGGTGGCGGCGGCGTTCAAACGAGGGGCGGAGCTACCTGATGTGACCGTCATGGCTGCTCTTCGTTGCCGGCGCTGGGCGTCCGGTTGCGGATCTGACTCCTGAGCTGTTCGATGAGTTCAGGATTCTGCTGTTGCATCTGCTGAGCAAACTGCTGCCCACTGCGCACACACACACACACACAACACACACCACACACACACACACACACACACACACACACCTCTATGCTGTTAATTGCTTCTTGGACTTGGTGTGGTCAGACATGATGATATAGATTCTAGATGATGTGAATGTGTGGGGGTGTTTGGCCCTGAACAAGTCCTAACTAATATAAATGACAGAGTAAAAATAAATGTGGAAGCCATTACTCTATTTTTTTTTTCATGTTTTGGCTGGTCCTGTAACTTATACACAGGTGCAACATATAGATCAAAATATATCCGTTAATTTCACATGTTGGTTGTTTTCAGAGTGCGCTCTCGGCTTGTGTGTCAGTATCTGCTACTCCTATCACTCCTGTACCACAGGAGAATAGTACCAACGGAGAAAAACTGATCACAAATGCCACCAAAAAGAAAATCCTGTTCTCCAGAGGACAACCTGCAAGGAAAGAAATATGCAGCCTAAAATGGTCATCGAGCAGCAGAGAAACTTACAAGGGACTGGCGAAAAGCGGAGGATACTGACTGCAATGAAGAAAAAAAAAAAAAAAAAAAGCTAATCGCGGGCTAAAAGCTAGATGAAGCTAGGAACAGATGCTGAGTCTGACAGCCACTCAGAACAGGAAGAGCCCCGTCTACCTTGTTATGCTATGTTGTTTATGCTCCAGTTATCTGAATATCTGTTCATATGTTACATTTTCATCGCATACACCTATTCGGCCTGTTCTCTACTCTATTGTTGTTACTAGAACTTGCCTTTCAAGATGAAAGGTCCCTGTTCTTGGTCTCTAATTTTATTAAATAAATTTCCCACCAAAAATGCGACTTACAATCCAGTGCGACTGATATGTTTTTTTCTCTTTTATGATGCATGTTTCGGCTGGTGCGACTTCTACTCCGGAGTCACTTGTGGTCCGGAAAATACGGTCCATGAAAGGATTTGGCCTTTTACAAAAACATGAATCTGCAAAGCTCACTGTACAAATTGTTTTCCAAATGATTTCATAACTGTAGAGGAGCGCTCGCTTGGTTTCAGCGGGAACGGCGTTGTTGATCTCCATTTTTTGCCAGTCCATCAGAGTCTGGAGTTGGTATTATTATGGCGATTCTCAGGATGGATCAGAAGATGTTGCTCAGTTAACTTGGATCAGTTACGGGCTGTGCTGGTGTTCATGCCGCAGAGTGTCTGCTCACATTTGTAGTTCGAGCCAAACAACATCAGCATCTTACGTGCCGTCCATCCAGTAGTTTAAAAACACGGCTAATTGCTAATCTGTATGCCTTGGCACCCGACTCTTTAATCGCGATTTGTTGGTGATTTGTTTGCGGAGTCTGTAAATCAGCCGTCAACCTCTGAGCCGTGGCCGCCCGCTCTTTTGGTGACCGCTTACTAGCTTCGTTAGCATTCTTTGACGTGACAGCGGATATTATGTTCTTTGAAAACAGTCTCCGCAAACCAGACATTCAGCAAAGAAATATTCTGTGAAACACTCCAACGTTCTTGTCCTCGATCCGCTTATTTTTACAGGAGGGCTCAAAGGGCAATACAAAAAAGTGATGTAGTGAGTAATACGCCACACTCCAAAGGTCTGTGTGTGAGGAGAGCGCCATCTATTGGAGGGGGGGGGGGGGGGGGGGGGGGGGGGGGGGTGGTTTGGGGGAGAGGAGAGAGAGGGGGGGTTAGAAGAGAAAAGGCTTGCAGCCAGGGGGGAGG
>CAAKHD010011974.1:0-20102 GCA_901007705.1 Fistularia tabacaria
CACCTACTAAAGCCGCCGCCTTCAAGTCCGAACCCTGATTTGACCTGAGACGTTCGGTCGGTTCTCGTTTTTATCTCCTCGGTCCTCGCTGGATGTAACAGCAACTCCATGTGGAAGCTTCACCGTGTCCGTTCCAGTGGAGGAGCTGTTACCTGCAGAGAGACGGCCGCCGTCGCACAGCACGCCGTCGCACTGCACGCCGTCGCAAACCCGCCGCCGAGGAGAAACGGGCCACGAGGTGATGACCTATGAATTGACAGCCAGTGACAGCAAACGTCTGCCTGTCAGTTCTGTAGGCCACTGCTGCGTTTGTGCCCCGCGACTTCCCTTCCCGACCCTCGGCGGACGGCTGACTTTCACGCCGCCGCCGATTCACGATTCCCGGAAGTCCCGACCCCTCGCCGCGCCGCCGTCCCGACGCTGGTTTTCGTCGCAATCCACGCCACGGCGGCGGAAACATTTTATTTTTTTCCCCCCCTCCCAGGTGACGCCAGCCGCAGCTGGAAAGGGTGCGTTTTAGCGACGGGGCTGATACGGCAGATGCTAACTAGCTAGCATTGATGACTGCAAATCATGACTGATGTAACCTTTTTGAAATAGCCGGGGATTTTAAACGGACTGACTTCGCGGTTCTTGTTTCTGCATTTTGAGAAATGTCCCCGCAGAGTGGAGTCTGGCGTCGGCGCCCCCTGGTGGCATTCCTGGAAAAAAGAAAAATATGCTTTCGTCACCTGAAGAAACCTTTGTAGCTTTTCATATCCTTCAAGAGTTTGCGCTTATCTGCCGCTGTCCCATAAATAACAGCACAATAAAAAAACTGATAAGCTCATTGCTGAATCGGACAGGTAGATAAGGATTGTTTTTCTTTTTTATGGAGCTGCTTATTCATTTCTGAATGGCAAGATGTTAAATAAATATGAATCTGAAATAAATCAATTAAATAAGCTTGTGTGATCATATATTATTGGATGTAACAATTTTTCATCAGACACGATTTGACACCCCCCTGAACGGGGCCATTCTCGGGTCACATGTTCACCTGAGAAACTCAGTTGTGCGCAAGGTAAGGGTTCAGACCAGTCCGGGGAGCAGAAGATACTGGAACGGAGGTGGGGAGGATGCTGACTGGTTTCTTTTCAGTATCTATCTTATGTTTTTGAGGTCAAGGTCCAGGTTCTGCTTATGGAAAATAAAACCGGCACAGATGCCGTGCCGTGGGGTCACCCTCCAAGGACCGGCTCTGAGAAAGAATGGGCCGTTTCTTCTGAAAAACTAGACGAGGTGTTCCATGCAGCTCTGCTCGATACACTTGAAAATCCCAGGTTTTATATCTATTCTGTGTGAAATGTAAGGGAAATTAAAAACAAAACAAAAAAACAAAACAACGACATACAGGCAAAGTGTCGAACTTACACACAGCTAGTCTTTGTTGAAGTGAAGGACTTTTCATTCAGCTTCTTCTATTCTTTTTATATTCACGTTTATATATTTATAACATGTATATGAAGATAATAATCACCATAAAGAAATTATTGTAAGGTTTTTGCGGAGGAGCCCCACTTAAAAATTGACCTTTTTTGCAAAAACGAAGGCGGAAGTGGAAGGCAGCGCACCGCTTCGTCTCCTTGCACTCTTTGCTCGTCGCACAGCTGCGTGTTTAAGCTCCACGCACACTTTGCGTGTCCTTTTCAAGGTTTTGAGTCGAACTGGGAAGAAAGAGGGAGAAACGCCGCCACTTCTTAGCGCTTCCGCGACGCGTGGAAATGATGGAGATGATGTGGACGCGCCTCTTCTTCCTCTGCAGGGGGGTTTTAACGGCAGATCGAATGGACGACCCCCCATGGGCCACAGAGATGTTATAATAGTATAGATTGCACACTAAGAGCGGAAATGCGCAACACTTCCGTCGCATCGCTCACGTCAACGTAAACGTATGCAGTTAAACATTAACGTACATTTTAAAATTAAAAAACAGGCCAGAATTCGGTGTCATCATCTCTGATGCAACAGGGATGTAATAAAGAAATCCCCCGAACTGTAAAAGGGGAAGTGCACTTTAATCACGCTAAGCTAAAACTAATTGCGTTCTGTTTAGTTTTTTTTACATTTATTTCCTCTTTTATCTGACACACAAATGCAAACAAACTGTGAAACAAAGCTGACGAATTCCCATCATAGATATACTGTTTAACAATAGCAGAGTTGCTGTATGACGGAACATAAATGCCGCTATCAAAGGATTCTAATGAACTTGTACTCAAAAAAATTATAACAATGTAAAATAGTATGAAAAAGTAAATACAAATACAGTGCAAATAAATAAATGATATATATGTGTAGAAATATCCATAAATACATGTATACACATGATCTGTTTACCTTCCAATTCCCAGCTCACTCAATTTGCACAATTCATTTCCACTACATCTTTTATTTGCAGACCATAATTTCTCTAATGTATTTTTTGTTTTTAAGTCCTTATTAAATAATCTATGCCTCTTCCACCTTACGAACACCCTGTCTGCTATCTGGCGTCACTGCAGATAGCAAGAGAGGATGGTCACTGGATGGGGGGGGGGACATGCTCCCTTACCGCATATATGACGAGAAACACTTTGAATCCTTGAATGCACGTACACGCACACACACACACACACACACACACACACACACACACACACACACATATTTATTCTACTTGTAGTTTCCAGCAGGTTTTTTTTTTTTGTGTGTCCATGCGTCAGAAAAGTGGTGTTATCAAATTCCTTCCGCTCTAATTAACACTGTTCTAAAGGTAACGTGATAGTTGTGTAATTAAAAATAAATCAGAACCACACACAACACTTTTGTCATCAACCGTACAGGAAATTGAAACCCCCAAACAAAACCCTGTTGACCTCGGCTGCGGATACAGGAAACACGCTCACGCAGACACGCTTCATCTTGGCTGAGTCACACACTTCAAATGGTTGTGTGACGAAGGCTGTGAACGATGTACACTGACACACACACACACACTCACACACGGGTGACTCAGTGAGCCTGCTCTATCATCTCTCGTTGCTGTAGCAACCGTGTCTAGGGGACGGTTGTGATGTCACGTGGGCGGGGGGGGTTCTCTTGTTTTCACTCGTCTTCTGAGGCTGCTGATTCACCTGCTTCTGGGCCAATTGGACGCTCATCTGCAATAACAGCAACTCCTGTCTACAATAAACCGTCGCACATCTGAGGGTGTTGTGTTGCGTTGTGATGTGTGATGGTATTTTACATAATGTGCTGTGTTTCGACCGCGGTGTGTTACGATGCAGTGCAGTGTCGTCGTTGTAGTGTGTTCTGTTGAGTTGAAGTGTGTTGTTTTGTGATGTGTTGCGTCGTATGATAGTGCATTGTGTTGTGGGTCGTCGCAGTAGGATCTGCTTTGTTGTGTTGTAGTGTGTTGTGTTGTGATGTAGTTGTGCTGTAGTGTGTCCTAGCAGGATTTGCTATGTTGCGTTATAATGTGATGTGTTGTAGTGTGTTGTGTTGTAGTGTGTCCCAGCAGGATTTGCTTTGTTGTATTATGATGTGATGTATTGTAGTGTGTTGTGTTGTAGTGTGTCCTAGCAGGATTTGCTTTGTTGTGTTATGATGTGATGTATTGTAGTGTGTTGTGTTGTAGTGTGTCCTAGCAGGATTTGCTTTGTTGTGTTATGTGATGTGTTGTAGTGTGTTGTGTTGTGATGTAGTTGTGTTGTAGTGTGTCCTAGCAGGATTTGCTTTGTTGTGTTATGTGATGTGTTGTAGTGTGTTGTGTTGTGATGTAGTTGTGTTGTAGTGTGTCCTAGCAGGATTTGCTTTGTTGTGTTATGTGATGTGTTGTAGTGTGTTGTGTTGTGATGTAGTTGTGTTGTAGTGTGTCCTAGCAGGATTTGCTTTGTTGTGTTATGTGATGTGTTGTAGTGTGTTGTGTTGTGATGTAGTTGTGTTGTAGTGTGTCCTAGCAGGATCTGCTTTGTTGTGTTATGTGATGTGTTGTAGTGTGTTGTGTTGTGATGTAGTTGTGTTGTAGTGTGTTGTGTTGTGATATGTTATAGTGTGTTGTCATGCGTTACCATGTATTCTGGTGTTGTCCTGTGTTACATTGCTGTGATGTGTCATCATGTTGTGTTGCATTCAAGGTGTGTTGTGATGTACTGTACTATCATGTGTTACGATGTGTTGTGTTGTATTGTGATGTTATCCATTACGATGTTTTCACAGTGTGTTGTGTTGTGCTGTCGTGTTTTGTGTTGCATCGTGTTACAGTGTGTTGTGTTGTGATGTCGTGTGTCGCAGTAGGATTTGCTGTGGTGTTGTATGATGTGATGTGTTGGAGTGTATTGTGTTGATATGCTATCGTGTGTTGTGGTGCGTTACCATGTATTCTCGTGTTGTGTTGCATTTTGATGTGTAATAGTGTGTTGTGATGTACTGTCCTATAATGTGTTGGGTTGTATTTTGATGTTATCCATTGCAATGTTTTCACAATGTGTTGTGTTGTGTTGTGTTCTGTGCTGTTGTGTGTTTTCCTGTGTTGTGTTGCCGTGTGTCGTCTCCTTGTTCATCTTGTGTCAAGTCGTGACGTGTTGAGTTACATGTTGTATTGTGATGTGTTCTAGCGTTTCAATGTGACACAATACGTTGATATGTGTTGTTGTGTCACGTTAAATCGATGCGTTGTGTTGTGTAGCGTTGTTGTGAGTCTGCCGCAGAGAAGAACCTCCAGGGATCCATTGCCATGGTTTCATGGTTCTCCAGCGTTTCACCAGTAGACCTTCTGACTCGTCTCATGTTGAATCTGACAAACCACCATCTCTCTTCATCTCGACGAATCTTTGGATGTCACACGTTAAACACTGACGATCTCACTTTCGACTGCACGTTTCCACTCCCTGGACTTGCTTCCACTTCAGATGAGGACGAGCGGCAATGCATCCCCACGTTTATTCAGCGGGAGAAGATCGGTTCGATGCTAACTTGATTTCAGTTTCAGCGAGCGGCTCAATTAAATATCCCCTTTCAAAACTTCCTGCCATCAGTCTTGCTTTGGTCGTACAGATGTCTGGACAGAACTTGGTGGTTGTGTTGATGACCTACAGGAAGGAATTGAGCAGAACAAGCAGACGAGGCTAACTGCTTAGCTGCTAGCTGCTTACCACTATTCAAGATTCAAGTGCCAACTTCTAAATCAAACAGCGGCTGTTAAATAAAACACAAATAAAATGGCCATGTAAAAGAGCTAACCGCTATATAAAAGAACTAACCACTAAATGAAGCAGCGATAAAAACAGCTAGCTGCCATAGAAAACAGTGAACTACAATATAAAATAGCTAACCACTAAATGAAGCAGTTATAAAAACAGCTAGCTGCCATAGAAAACCGTGAACTACAATATAAAATAGCTAACCACTAAATGAAGCAGTTATAAAAACAGCTAGCTGCCATAGAAAACAGTGAACTACAATATAAAATAGCTAACCACTAAATGAAGCAGTTATAAAAACAGCTAGCTGCCATAGAAAACAGTGAACTACAATATAAAATAGCTAACCACTAAATGAAGCAGCTATATAAAACAGCTACCCACTAAGTAAAATAGCTAGCCACTAAATAAAAACTATAGCTAACTGCTATAAGAGCCGCTGATTTCTACGTGCAGAAAACAAACCTACAAATACTAAATGCTAAGCATACAATGCTAAATCTTTGATGCTAATGCGAAACAAAACGACGTCACCACACCATCAACACATCAGAATAAAAACTAGCATTTTACGCTGATCCTGGCGCCCGGGTCATTTCCTCCTTCGCTGCAGAGTGAAAGCTCGTGTTTTCTGCTCTGCTTTGCAGCTCAGCCGATCAGCCCGAAGCAGCGCAGCGTCCAACAGGAGGCGTACGAGGGCGACAGCATCATCCTGTCCTGCCAGCCTCCGAAAAGTTCCACGCCTCCTATCATCCACTGGATGGACATGTGTGAGTCGCACTTGCTTTTTCAGGACATCATCCCTCTCTTCTGCACGCCACCCGCCCTTCGTCCTCATTTGCCTGGAGTTTTCTTGGGCAGCAGTCGAGCGCAGCGCTTCCCCTAAAAGCAATCGTTTGAGGAAATTAGGGCAAATCTACTAAGGCAAAAGGAAGTCAAGCTAAGTAATTGGAGCCTTAAATTGAATTGAAAGAAAATAATAATCCTTCAGGACCCTTTGACCTCATGTGAGGATGCAAATTTTTCCAATTCTTTTTCTGACCAACAATCCTCTCCTATGGAGACAATTTAGTGCCTGCCTGTTCCCTGAAATAGGGTCTTGCGATGAAAGCATCAGGACAAGGGTCTTGAGGGAATAAATTACCGGCATCAAACCAAAATAAAAGATAAAAAGCACGGCGCTCCGGGGAGGTCCTGGAGATACACAAGATTGTATCTTTGGATTTTTCCTCTCTATGGTACTCATGTGTGGAAGTGCAGTGTAACACAGGCTCACCTTTGAGTGAAAACGTCAATTTACATTACAGATTATTAATATCTCTTGATATTGTTTTGAATTCTGCTTTCGTGTTGTGTCGCTCAGACATGGTGCACATCTCTCAGAGCGAGCGGGTGACAATCGGACTCGACGGGAACTTGTACTTCGCCAATCTGCAGAAGAATGACAGCAGGGACGACTACATCTGTCACGCCCAGTATCGCGCGGCCTGGACCGTCCTGCCCAACACCGCCGTGTCCCTCACCGTCCTACCCCGTGAGACACACACACACGCAAAATATGATGAAAATATTTGGAGAAATTACCCAAACAATAGACTTCACCTAAATATCAAGTTTCCTTAAAAAAAAAAAAAAGCTGAAATGAATTTCCCAAATATTGAGCAAGAAAATTGTCAACAATCATCAGCTTCATATAACGAAAGAAAATCACTCAAAAATCAACAATTATCAAAAAAAAAGCTTGAAGAAATACCCCAAATTTCAATGTTATATTTAAGCAAGGAAAATTTTAGCTTCAATAATCAAGAAAAAAAATCCCAAGAAATAGAAGAATTTCAAAGACATCGGCTAAATATCTCGTCCATTAATTTCACATTTAACATGCTACTTTTCGTTTACCCCGTCAGGGTCTTTCTGACAAAATTATTCAAGCAACTTGCATTTGCTACCTTTGCATAGAGGCTAGGAAAATAAACCTTTCCTGACGCTGAACAGTCACATTTCCAGCAGCACCTTCAAACCAAACTATTCCCAAACAAAGATTTTAAATGCAATAGGGTTAGCAATGATGTTTATACATCACTGTGAATGTGGCTGCTTTATTGGTAATGTTATTCTCTCAAAACATTTTGCCGGAAAAGACGCGACACACTGAGGGATGGTTGACCGACAGCGGGCTCAGTTCAGTTTGTTATTTTCTTCCCTGCCTCTCGCCTCTGTCCAGGTAATGACGTTGTCACGGGCATGAAACCCGAACTCCTCCAGCCCCACGGCACCCACTCTGCCATCATGGCTCTGCGAGGACACGCCCTGGTGCTCGAATGTATCCCCAAAGGCCTGTAAGTCACCCCCTAACATTTAAAAAACTGGACAAATGTGAGATGGTGAATTTGGTCAGTATTATTGTAAAGGGCTGACAACATCAGCGAAACCGAAATAAAAAAAGATAATCATGTACAGCGGCAGTTTTACCTAGAACTGGCTTTCACATGTCGTCTTTGACGACCGGTCGCGTTAATTGCGGCGCTCTGTCGGAAACATTTTAAAAGCAATTTGGAAAATATGAAATGTGCCATTTATGTGTCCTGAGTCCACATTAATTTTCTGCCGAATTTGACTTTTGTTTGATTACCTTTCTAAGAAACAATTATCTCCGCTCGGCATGTCCTTCACCGGAAAACACAGCGAGAAAACTATTTTTATAAGATTTTCAAAAAGCCCAATGTTTGTCACCCCTGCATGCTCAAAAGGACTAGGATACATGGGAATAGGAGGAAATTCCTCATCACTTTTATTGCAGATTTTAATCATTTCCAACAATCTATTTTCTTCCAGGTAAAGTTTTTTTTATAGCTTATTGTTGATGTTGTCATTATTATTAATGGTAGTTGTAGTAGTAGTAGTAATAGTAGCTTCAGCAGTAAAAGTAGTTAATAATAGTAAAGTACTACATTTTCATCCCCCCAAAAAGATTTTACTGGATTAAAAAAGGAGAAAAGCAACGACCGTGTGTTTCCTCGCCGCTTCCACAACCTAAAGCTAAAGTTTTAGGAATATTTTAAGTACATAACCCTTCATTTTTGCTCATCAAAAACAACAAACGGTTAGAATAACAATACTTTTGGTTGTTGCTATTATCCGCTACTGCTAGCTATTAGCCATTGCTACTGCTAGCTATTAGCCATTGCTACTTGTCACGGTGCTGAACGATGCTAGCCATTAGCTATAGCTACTTAGCCTGGATGATGTGACCCCACCCCGCTCCGCTCCGCCCCGCAGCCCCACGCCGCAGGTGCGCTGGAGCAAGAAGGACAGCAGCCTGCAGGAGACCAGCGGCCGCCCGCATCGCCACGGCCGCTGGTTCCGGTTCAGCGGCATCACGCAGAGGGACGACGGCGAGTACGAGTGCCTGGCGTCCAACTCGTACGGGATGGCCAAGCATTCGTTCACGGTCACCGTGGAAGGTGAGGAGGGCCGCGCCGCCAACATGCGCGCGGCGCCGGGGGACTGCGGTTCAGAAAAGCCGGAATAGCGGACGGAGCTTTCATACCAGAGACACAAATTCAGAAACGATACTATGATTTATTATACTTTTATTTATTATGTTTGTTTTCTTCCTAGCATTTTTAGGTTTCCATATATGTATGTTTGTTTTGTTATTTTGTGTATGTTGGTGTTTATATTTATCTTAGCTTATTTTAGTTCACCTTTTAACATCTTATGTACTTTTACAGTTCAGTTAGCGCTCAGTTTTTGAGTTTTTTTAAAAAAATTGCCTTTGTTTTCTTTAACTTTTGACTCACTAGTTTTGTTTTTTAAATCCCCCAATAGAAACATCAAGTGCAAATCAATTTTATTTCCTGTAACTTATTCTCCATGTACCATCGCTTAGATTGCACTTCTGTATGTTGGTTAATTCTTTCCGCTGCATGAGTTTAGCTTATTAAAGGGGTTTCTATTCGCTTGTGCTTTATCCTTTTCGGCGTTATGTTTAAAAAATGATTATTGTTGGAAGCCTCAAAAATGAACTCTTAATTTCTTCTACACGCTCACTAATAAGGAGCCTCCTCGCGTTGTCTAACTGAGGTTTTTAGAATTATGAACTAGAGCCAAACGATTTTATTTGCCTTTTCTGGAAATATGAAGGGACTCCGACTGTATTTATTAATTATGTATGTGTCTCCTTTCAAGTTAAGTGCGTCCGTTTAAGAAATGTGTGTTTTGCTGGCAGCGGCTCCTTACTGGGTGAAGGAGCCCGAGAACAACATCTACTCTCCTGGGGAGACTCTTCGACTGGACTGTCAGGCCGAAGGAATCCCGACCCCCGCCATCACCTGGAGCATCAACGGACAGCCAATCACAGGTAGGCTGTTGCTCACACCTGACCAACACCTGTCAACCAGAACCAAAGCTTCAGATTATACACACACACACACACACAGATATATATCTGTGTGTGTGTGTGTGTGTGTGTGTATCCAGTATCACCTTGATTTACGAGTTCATTTGGTTCTGTGATGAATCTCGCAACTCAGTTTGCTCATCTATGAAACTTATTTTCCCCTTTTGAAATGAATTGAAACACTATCAATCCATTCCAGCCCCCCGTATTTGTTACACGTTTTTGATAAATAGTGAATGTAAAGGTATAAAGTGGTTTTATTTAGCGTATTTACCTTAAGATCGGACGAAGACGGCGGCGGCAGAGGAGATCGGCGGAGGAGGTTTGGGGAGCTTTTCATTTCCTGCTCTGTCGCTTAACTAAACTTACTGACTCCACACTTAATGCTGCAACGTCTCGATGTGTTCAGCTTGCACACTTTGCTGCACTTTATTGCTAAACTTACTTAAGCGACAGAGTGAATGCCGGCCCCCTTTTTAAAATGATCAGATCGTCTCCGACCGGCTTTCAGATGACTCCTCCGATCGTCGACGTCTCCAAATACACTCATCTACTGTGGATGATCCTCTCGGTGGCGATATCTAACCGACAACAACTTGTCCATCTCGACATGGACAAGTCGACAACGTCCCTCGTGCTTTTCGGCGATTTTCACTGGGCTCCGTCTTGGTAGGCAGCGTGTTTGACTGTCTTTTAAACGCCACTTCATGGAAAGCGGCGCCACTTCGGTGTCACACGGCCATCTCGCTCACTCGCAGCTCAGATCCCGGCTCATGTCATCAAGCAAAAAATCAACAGAGTGGCAGCTCGTATCTATCGTAGTTTTCAAAGGTTATAAACGTTTTCTGACCTTCTTGTTTCCAAACATCTGGATACCTTCTTGACGGTTCAACTTCCAGATCTTTAAAATTAGTTTGGTCGGCAAACATATTGGCTTCAAGCATCTTTGTAATTATCGACATGTGATGGTCCTGCGGATGAGAAGATTCAATGCTGCATTTAGTCTCGGGTTTTTATTCCAGCGCAGAACGCAGAACTGCTAAACATCAAACTATGAACACCAAGTAGCACTTTAAACCTGCCTACGGGTTTTTTTGCCATAAAAAATCTTTCGGAAATGACCTTGAAAAAGAACTCAATTAGCCGAAGTTGGAGTGAAATTGCTTCAGAAATAAATTCAACTGATTGAAATACATTTAGGGATGTAAATAACAGCATATTTTCATCCATATTTTGACAAAGATGTTGTTGACTGCAGATCTTTTATTTATTTTTTACAGAAAATCAACATGAAAATGTATCGGTTTAATCTTGACAGTGAAACTGTATTTCACAGAGTAGAAAGATGATACATTTATTCAGGTCTGCAGTCATACAAGACATGACAAATCCATTTGAATCTGAATGAAAACTTGATCTGTATTTGAATTACATTTGTGAGGCACAAAACATGCCTCCTCTATTCACCTGTCTAGCAAAACACAGATTGCCAGTGTTACATCCACGTGATCCGTTTTCATCCTAAATTACTTTTAACGCTGATCCGGAGTACTTGTGGTTCGGATCTGGACGGTGATTGATGGTATCGTTTGACTCTCGGGTTCTATTAGATAAAGCCTAATGAGAGGGCAGAGAGTTCAGGGAAGATGAACAGTCATTTCCCAGTAGCTGCTGTCAGGTGGTTAGAGACTAGAGGAGAGGAAGGGGCAAGAGAGAGGGAGGAAGAGAGCTGCAGTCAATTATTTCAATTATTGATTGAACCTGCTGGAGCTGTATACTTTATTTAATGGACCCGAGAATATTCAAATAAAAAAGTAGAAAAATTAAATACATCCTAATATAAACAGGATCAATATTTTATTTCATTCATTTTTTTTTTTAATCAATCCAACCTCGATAAACCCTGAGCCTGTTTTTATGCCTTCCTGCTTCTGCACCCCGGGAGAAAGATTCCTGAAATGTTTGCAGGACTAGAAAAAGAAGTAAGAAAGATCTTAGCGCCACAGCTATAAATGTTAGAAAACATCTCTTTTTTCGGCAGAAGGAATTAACAATTTCAGGAAGAATTAACATTTTCATGAAGTTTCAGTAATATTGATTTTATTACATTTTTCCATTCTTAATTTCAGGCCACAGCTTGTTTTCCTTTTTACCTGTTTATAATTTCAGAAAATGATCTTAGGTGTGAGACTTACAAGAGTAAATTTTAAAATATGTTTTGGAGTTTGATCAGGTCGAATAGCTTTTTGATTTTATTCTCACACCGTCACATTGCTGTATTTTATACAATACTCTTCTATACTGGTATGGAGAACCATGTCAAAATTACCAAAAATGTTTCCATTGGTTTTTTTTTTACTGAA
The DNA here is from genome assembly GCA_901007705.1 of Fistularia tabacaria. Taxonomy (NCBI): domain Eukaryota; kingdom Metazoa; phylum Chordata; class Actinopteri; order Syngnathiformes; family Fistulariidae; genus Fistularia; species Fistularia tabacaria. Next base: position 11,988 of record CAAKHD010011974.1, read on the forward strand.
AAGCAGTGGTCCAAACATCGATCTTTGAGGCACCCCATGCTACTCCGGGGCTACACGTTGTATTTGTACTTTTTTTTTGTTTCCGGGTCTTTGCAGATGTGGATAAAGAGCCTCGTCGGACCATTACCGGGGGGGTGTTGATCCTGGACAACGTTGTCTTTGAGGACACGGCCATTTATCAGTGCGAGGCCTCGAACCAGCACGGCTCCATCCTCCTCAACACCAATGTCTACGTCATCAGTACGTACCGGCGACCGTTTGGATTCCTCAGCACGTGAACAGACGCCAGCTCATTTCCATTACTTTCAGGAGCGAGTAATGAGCAATGAGAGAAGTGAACGCAACGTCGAGCCGTTTTAACCTTTCTGATGTACCTCTTTTAAAAAAAATTGATTTGAGCCTCCGATTTCTTTTAATTTTCTCTCGCAGGGGATAAACGAGCTGCTAAAGAACTGACACAAAAATAATGGCTCAAATATACCACGAGTAATCATTTTTTATACGATAATGATATGATTAGCAGAAATCTTAGAAATTCATAATAACAAGATATTGCTTTTGTTCCTCGAAGTTTTGACTTCGAGTGAGTCATTTTTTGTATAAGCAGTGAACATTAAAACAAGGCGAACATGTAGGCCGTCAAATTCCAGCATTTATACCCAGTAACTCATGACTTTTTCAACTCCTGGCTGGTTATTTTGTGCGTCCCAAAGATGATTAAGATTAACTTCACAACGGAGAGGGTGGTGTTTTGTTTTGAACCACGACGACGTCGCTTGTCTCTCAGAGCTTCCTCCTCAGATCCTCACCTCGGACGGAATCGTCTACAGGGCCACCGAGGGCAAGAACGTCAGCCTGCACTGCGAGAGCTTCGGCTCCCCGCGGCCGCACATCACATGGTGACACACACACACACACACACACACACACTCACACACACAAATACATACATCTGTACTTCAATGTTTAATCCTGGTGTGAAGGTTTTTTTTCCCACTGTATTTAAGACAATATCAGTATCAGTTTTCTCATTTTCATACGTACATGCTGTAAATGTACACGCGCACACACACACACACACATATGAATATCAATATTCTCAAATCGAAATGATTGCAGCAAGATAAATATATACATTATGAGGTTGCGCTAAAACATGTTTCTGTGTTGTTGTTTTTCATTTGCTTTAAATTCGGTAAAGATTATTTTTACTTTCGTGTCTGTAGTGCAGTGAAAGAGGACATGAGGTTAGTTGGCGTGAGGGAAGAGGATGCACAGAACAGGGTCAGACGGAGGCGGACGATCGGCTGCTGTGGCGACGCCTGAAGGGAACAACCGAAAGGAAAAGAGCCGTGTTAAAACTGTTGAAATTCCTCTTGCATGAAAACTGAACGGAAACACCAGTGTGTATTTACTGCAACAAGGGCCATAAAAGGAATCGCCGCTGTTCTTGAAAGCCCTCCTGAGACTCAATCTGCTTTGCACTCCTGCGTTTCTTGGAAGAGGACGGGCTTCTCTCATGGATTGCATTCAGCTCTGCCCTTTATTGTTCTATATCGTAGCTTGTTTGTGAGCCGTAAAACAGTTTGTCTTTCACCGTCTTTCATGAAAAGCTCTGGAGCGATTTGAGCTCAAGGGTTGGGTCTGTATTCCGAATGAGTGGCGCCCTCTGGTGGCCACATCGGCAAACAGCACCGTGACCACGCCCAGGCTGGCAGCTGCAGGACAGCAGGGTGTTTTTTTCCTTCCAGATTAAATGCATGTTTTTCGGAGCTGTGTCTTGAGGTGGACGTCCCGCAGCTGATGTGAGATTTTATTTTGGGATGCGAACTCATCAAATATTCAGTGCGAAAACTCGAGTCGCACGTAATGACGGGCTCCACTATGAATTAATGATATGACACGCAGAGCTCGGAGACACTTTCGCAGTCGTCAACCCGGAATGTGACCTTTTATTTTAAAAAGAATATTTTATATTGTCCTCGGTAGACGTTCTCGCAAAAGAGCAGAACTTTTTCAAATGCAGGTCCCACTGACTTCAAATGGCATGGAAACAAAGAAATATCCTGCTAAATTCGTCCGCCATATTCAGCAGACAATTTACAGAAGATACATCTTTTCTCAAGCAGATATGCAGCATTTTCAGCTGTTCTCAGAAAATGTCTTTCTCCAGGGAGGGGCAGGACGGCGTCCCCCTGCTGTCGGACCCGCGCATCTCCCTGTTGACCAACGGGACGCTGGAGGTGTCCAACGTCAGCATGGAGGACGACGGCGTCTACACCTGCTTTGTCTCCAACGCCAACATCTCCATCGAAGCCCACATGGACATCTACAGTGAGTCCCACGCCGTACGCCCGCTCTTCTCCTTCCCTTTTTTAATCCCCGGACTAAGGAGATGTTCCGGTCGGCTTCAGATCAGACGGTGATACTGACGGGCCCCCAGGACGTCCAGGTGCAGCAGGGGGACAGCGCCCTGCTGGACTGTCACTTCTCCAAAGACTCCCGGCTGCACAAACTCACCGTTGTGTGGACGAAAGACGGACAGGCGCTGGTGCGCCCCGTCAACGGCAGGTGATCAATGACTAACCTTTTCTGATCATTTTCCAACTCCACACTCTTTCTGCCTGAACCGCTGCTTTCACAAAGGAAATATTCCTTTACCCTCCTCTCTTTTTACTCCGGTTTTGTAGTCCTCTCTTTCAGATCTTTTAGTGATTTCTCACTGATCTTCGATGACCCGGATTCTTTGATGACGCCTTTTTCATCTCGTCTTTGTGAAAGATTTGCTCATTGCAAGATACTTTTCACAGGGTCGGTCATGTTTTAGCAGATATTTTCAGGGTAATTTCTTGCGGCAGGGAAAGACAGGGACCTGATTTACTCATCTCATCCTCTTGATGAAACAAGTTCAGGCAGGATAATGAATGTATTTGTTGTTTAATTGTGTTTGTGTGTGTGTGTGTGTGTGTGTGTGTTTGTGTGAGAAGGATCACTGTCTTCCGGAACGGCACCTTGAAAGTGGCCGGCGCGCACTTGGGCGACAGCGGGGTGTATTCCTGCGAGGTCCGCACGCCACTCGACCACGCGGTGGCCAGCGGCTCCATCACCATCGTGGGTGAGTCACCGCGAACCCTCGGGTGTCCGTCACCTCAAGGATGCGGCGAGGCGCGTGTTTGCCGTGACCTCGCCGCTTTTGAAACAATCATCAGGCAAAGCAAAATCAATCTTTCTGATTGCGCGTCGATCGGGGTCGCCGGAGTTCCAGGAAAAAGAAGCGCATTCATGGATTCTGTAGACGAGAAGGTGATCGCTTGGGTTGGGTTTTTTTTTTCTTAGATACATGATGATGTCAACTGCAGTCAGTGACATCAGAGCCCACCGACGTGGCGAGTCACACACCTCCGTCTGCTGGCCCCTCAAAAGTGACTCAAGAGCCTGAACACTAACGGATGTGTCACTCCAACCCTCAGCCTCACCGGACCCCCCCGAAGATCTGCGCGTGTCCGAGTCGAAGGACCACCGCTTGACCCTCAGCTGGATCCCTGGACACTCACACAACAGCCCCATCACCGGTAGGCACGCACACGCAGCTACTCCCACACGGACATAGCAAACATGCATGGAGATGTCCACACGACGCAGCTGAGGGATCAGGGATCGGGGATCTGCTCTTTCTTAGCTCGGTGACCCGAAAAGGGACCTCTGGAAACCCGAATGGTTTGGTGTTGTGCCGCACGTTCGCTCTGTGGCCTGCAGAGGGTGAACCCTCTCATGTCCTCCTCTGGTTTGTGACTAAACACGGACTTTCATCTGAATTATGTGAATTAACAATATATTTTAAGGAGTATTCTTTGGCTTTATTTTGTGTCAGTGAAAGGACCCAGAAATTGGGCTGAACTCTTTTTCAGCTGTGGGAAACAGGCCCCGTCTTTTTCTTCCTCCTCCCCCGCGTGTTCACTCTGCATTCATGTCTGCGATGGAGCGGCGCCGCTCTTCATCGCGCTAACCAGTCACGCAGGCCGTAGCGCTAACGTCCAGGCGCCTCTCTCGTCAGACTTCATCGTGGAGACCCGGGAGGAGCAGCACACGTTGAAGTCCCATTGGAGATGGGAGGAGGTCAAGAGGGTCACCGGGGATTTCAACAGCTTGCAGCTGAACCTCCACCCCTACTGCACCTACAGCTTCCGGGTCACCGCCATCAACAAGATCGGGCCCAGCGTCCCCAGCGAACCGTCCGAGCCTTACAGCACGCCTGCTGCTGGTGAGTGAGGAGAGGCAGCACCTCCCGAACGATGTTCAACTCTGTAAAAACAAACAAACAAACAAACAATGATGCCATCTTGGAAGAATGAGAAAACGTACTTGATTTTTTTTTTTTTTTTTACTCCCATCGATCATTTTGTGACGCTGGATTTCGAAATGAATCTTGAAGTCGTGATTGTTTTTTTCCGACATGGGAAATATGTCATTTAGATAATGCAAATAATCACCCAGAATTAATGTGTGAACTTTTTTTTATTTTCAAATAATCATCTCATATTTCCAAAAATGATTCTTTGTAGTTGAGTCATCAGATTAACCGCTGAAATACCGACACGGCCTGAAACATTTTAAGTTCTCCAAGTGTTATGACTGAAGCTATTTAAGAAATTAAAATTAAAAAAAAACGGTAGTTCTTTTTTTTCTTTTCAGTTTTAAATGTCGTTATTTAGATTCATGAAAAACAATTTCAAAACTGAGGAAAAACTCTGAAACACTAATTGTTTTAAAACTTTTCTAAATGTAGAAATGAGTAGAGTTTGGTATGTTAGGGTCACCAGAACTCCTCAAAAGTCACGATTCAGTGTCTCAAAAGAAAAGAGGATCTCGAAATGAGAAATGGATTTCGTACCTGGGATTCCAGTCAGTGATGACGAAAGCGTGCCCTGAGGTTTATCAATATTTTGAGACGCCAAAACATCTTATTTCCAAGCCATGAGCAGAGAAACATCGTCAGGAATCAATACTTTCGGCGTCAGGAATATGAAATAACAGCCCCGGATCTCTGTTGTTTTTGTTTTTTTTCGTTCTTCAGTCCCCCGAGAAAACCCCACCGGCGTCCGCAGCGACTCCACCGCCCCGGGCACGATGGTCATCACGTGGGACGTAAGTCATCCCGTCTGTGGCGACCTCTGGTCAGGGGTTGTCCAGAGCTCGCACGCCGTGCAAAATGAAACGAACGCAAGAAGCCGCGTCTCTGCTGCTGAGGAGCTGCCCTGCTCATAGCATCAGGACGAGAGGACAACACCCGACACGACAGGGAAACACTTACTATGCATGTGTATATTTCTATTTAAAATATGTGACAGTGTGTGTGAGGCCATCAAAACCACTTCAGCTTCAAAGAAAATACTTAGCTTTTGCTCGGCGTAATCATTTCATGTCTCCAACACAGTTGAGATCAATGATGCCTAAAAGCATCGCTGTCCAATTGAACCTGTTTTGACCCCGTGCCTAATGTAGGGACATTGAGTTTGGACGTGTCGAGACCTTACACTCCGTCTACGTCGACTTTGACTTGTGCTCATGAAAAGGTGTTTTTAGATCCTACCGGTTTCAGCCAATCAAATGAAACCGGTCATTGCAGAAGATCCTGATACATAAGTGGACAAGATAACTTCTACATGAATGTGCTGCATTTGATTTTTATGTTACTCGCTCTTCCTTTATTATGTTTTTTGATATTTTTGAAATCCTAAAAACCTCAATTCTAATCAAGGAGGGGAATTTTCAAATATATCTGACTGTTTCTTCAACTCCTCCGTTGGCGCAGGAGATGCATAAACATTCCCAGAACGGCGAGGGTTTCAAGTACAAGGTGTCATGGCGGGAGGCCGGGGGAAACACCCATTGGAGGCACGGTTACGTCGCGTCGCCGCCGTTCCTGGTGAACAACACGGGAACGTACGCATCGTTTGAAATCAAAGTCCAGGCCGTCAACTCCCTGGGAGGGGGTCCGGCCCCGGAGCCCGAGATCGGACACTCCGGAGAGGACGGTAGGTTTCCTGTGCTCTTCCCTGATCCGGGTTCTCTCTTCAGTAAAACGCCAGAAAAGGAAAATAATGCTTTTTGGGGTAAAAAAAAAAAACAAAAACAGCCCCGGCCTGTTTTTTCGTGATAACGTGAAAGAAACTCGCAGACAGAAGTTGTGCTTCTTCTTTTTTTTGGGGGGGGGGGGTTGGCGTCCGGCGATCGCCGGCATGCACAGCAGCTTCGGAGAATATCTGAGCGTGCAAATGGTTCAGGCAAAGGGGACAACGGAAGTGTCTGTTAATGCTTTCCATTCACAGCTCTTTCTCATTTTCAGTTCTTGCAGCCGTTTTTCATGTCGCGTTGCGTTTTGGAAGCTTATCCTCTGCTTCGTCACGGCTCGTATTGTTTTGAGATCATTCGAATGCGTCCCATCGCAAAGGCAAACAATTAGCTGTTTGCTAATGGCTTCAGCGTGTTTTCACTCCATCGACAGATTTATACTTGCGGTCCATCGGGTGGCTCTTATAATCCTCCCGACCTGTTTTCGTGCCGTAAAACCCGATGTGTCCCACAGTTCCCGAGGAGGCCCCCGGGGGGGTCGTCGTCACGGTGGCCAACACCACCGCCAGGGTCCAGTGGAACGAAGCCCAGAGGGTCCGGGGCCTGCTGCGGGGATACAAGGTACCTCGGCTGAGCGGCGGCTCCTCCGGATCACCGGCACCCCCACATGGCCACTTTGACTCCCGCGCTTGAAATAATGATTTTTATTCTATTTTTCTGAATATATATGTTTGAGGAAATCAAGGACGCGAAGAAAAAACAACAATCGCACACTTTTGTGGGCTTTTCTGAATGTAAGAAAGTAGAAGTCTAGTTCACTGCAACCTGATAAATGAGTGAATTTTGAGCGGGTGTGTGGAGCATTGATGCTCAAAGTTCCTACATTCAAGGCTAAACGTATTGATTTCCTCTTTTCGTGGCATTGGGGACGTCATGTGGTCGTAATCCCGCCCATCTCTGACGGTCGGTTTGTTTCGAAGTCACGCGTTTTCACTGAGATATCACGCTGCGGTTAACGCGTCCTCCTCCGTCTCAGATCTACTACCGCCGCCTGGGGACCCCGAGGTCTCGCCACCGCCGGTCCTTGGGGAAGCCGTCCCCGGAGGAGGAGGAGGCGGCGGCGGCGGAGGCTCAGCGGGAGCCGACGGAGAAGAAGGAGCACGAGAGCAGAGTGCTGGTCGTCCGCGGCGCCAAGACCTCCGGGGAGGTGAAGGCGCTGCGGCCGTACTCCAAGTACGAGCTGTCCGTCACTGCCTTCAACAGCAAGGGAGAGAGCCCCCCCTCCATCCCCGTCCACTTCAACACCCCAGAGGGAGGTGGGTCTCTGACGGCGTTTGATTTTCACACGCCGACGGCACGTTTTTCACGGGATCAACACTGTCTCCTGGTGAACGCGCAGTGCCCGGACCCCCGGCGTCGCTCACCTTCTATAGCCCGTCAAACAAGTCCCTCATCATCGACTGGACCCCCCCGCAAGAAACCAACGGCGTCCTGCGGGGGTACACCTTGCAGTACCAGAAAGGTAACACTTCCCCGCCCTTCCGGGTGGGGCTTGTGGTCCTTTTTCACTCCATTTCCCACTTATTCAAATCCGACGCCCACATTTTTTCCCATTTAAAAATCTGGCTTTAGTTGGTCTTGAAGGAATTTTCATGCGACACATGTTCTTGGAATTTCACGCTAGTGTTTGTATTAAAGTGCGGATTGGAGTGTCGCCCTGCAGCGACTGAGCTGAGTGTGTGTGTGTGTGTGTGTGTGTGTGTGTGTGTGTGTGTGTGTGTGTGTGTGTGTGTGTGGTGTTTCCAGACCTGAAGAACCAGAGCAGCGACATGAACATGGAGATGGTCAGCGACCCCAACGTCACCCACCTGGTGCTGGACTCTCTGGACCCCAGCTGCTACTACAACTTCAGCGTCATCGCCAGCACCGCCGCCGGAGACGGACCCCCCATCGTCAGGAGGGCGGCCACCCTGCTGGACGGAGGTAACGTTGCACCCCGGTCGCGGTTCGCTCGATTCCCCCCCCCCCCCGGGCGGTGGGCAT
>CAAKHD010011975.1:0-20322 GCA_901007705.1 Fistularia tabacaria
CGAGGACACCAGGGCCGGCAGCCTGGTGATCAAGGACACACACACACACACACACACACACACACACACAGACACACACACAAAGACACACACTCATAGACAGACGCAGACACACACACTCAGTGGACAACACCAATGCATAGTAAGCATAAACACACAGACACATGCATGCATGCAGGCACACACACACACACACACACACACACACACACACACACACACACACACACACACACACACACACACACACACACACACACACACACACAAACACACGAGCACACGTCTTTGTGCATACATGCACACTCGCACGCACGTTCTTGCGCACACACACGTACACACAGATTCTTGCACACACACACACATGTTCATGCGCGCATTCACACACAAGCACTGACACACACACACGCAGACACACACACACAGAGTCACACAAACATATTCTTGCACACACACACACACGAATAAACGCACAAACACACAAACACACACACATGTTTCTGCACACACACATTCGTGCACACACACACACTTTCAACCACGCGCACACACACTTGTGCACAAACCCACACGTGTGTGTCAGGTGAAGGTGGCAGTAATAACACGGCTGAGTGGATTCTTGACAAGTTTCTCATCACATGGTTTCATTCTCGATGTTTTTCTCTTCATCCCTCCATCCCTCACTTCCCCCAACTCATGTTTCTCCTCTCCTTCACCCCCTTTTCTCTCCATCACTTCATCCTTCTGTCCCTCCATCCTTCCATCCTTCCATCACTTCATCCCTCTCTCCCTCAATCACTCCATCCCTCCATCTTCCCATCCTTAGAACACTCTGTCCTTCCATCCCTATCACCATCTGTCCGTCTGTCACTGCATCCCTCCATCTCCGCATCCCTCCATCCCGTCATCCCTCCATCCTCCCATCCCTTCATCCCCCATCCCTCCGTCTCTGCAACCCTCCATCCTCCCATCGCTCCATCCCTTCGTCCCTGTATCCCTCATCACTCCATCCCTCCACCCCTCCATCCCTTATACCTCTGTCTCTCCGCCCTCTCATCCTTCATCTGTCCATCACTCATCACTCATCCCCATCCCTCCACCTTTCCATTCCTCCATCCTCCAATCCCTCCATCTTCCTATCCCTCCTGACTTGCATCCCTTCATCCATCTTTCCCTGTATCCCTCATGACTCCATCCCTCCATCTCTACAACCCTTCCTTCCTGCATCCCTCCACCCCTCCATCCCACCATCCTCCAATCCCTCCATCTCTACAACCCTCTGTCCCTCATTACCCCATCCCTCCATCTCTCTATCCTCCCATCCTTCCATCCCTTCATCCTTCATCCCTGCATCCTCCCATCCCTATGATGTTTTGTAAACCTGAGAGTCTGCCAGAGGGACTGTTTTCATGGGGGGAGGGGTTGACCTTTGACCCCACAACCAGCCCCGCTCCACCTTCATGTCAAAGCTGATGTTTGACTTTGTCGGTCCGACCTTTGACCCCTGAACTTTTGCCGGCCTCCGGAACAGGTGACGGCCACGGACGAGGACGGCCCTGTCAACGGCCTGCTGCGCTACTCCATCGTGAGCGGGGACCCGCGGCGCCAGTTCGCCATCCACCCGCGCAGCGGCGAGATCTCCGTCTGCGCCGCCATCGACCGCGAGCAGGTCGGAAACGCCGGCCCCTTTCGGAATAAAACGCCGGGGGACGACGGCAAAACACGGCATTTATGAGAATGAATTTGAATATTTAAAAAACAATTATTGTTGATTGTTCATTATTATCAACTTCATTTGACAATAATTCCTTACATTTCATGGCTAAAAACACATTATTACATTTAAAATGTACTATTAATGGGTTGGTTTCTTCGTTAAACTGAATACATTTGTTATTTCCTGGTAATAACTTGCCTTTTTTTAATCATAGCACAGAATGATGCACATGTAGGTTTTAATTTTATTGCTGCAATAACTGAATGTTTTTTCCTCACTTTGCAACAACTTTGTAATAACACTAATTATGTTTATTACACTGTTACTAACATGTAATAACACATGTGCTAATCATTTCCAGACCCCTCATTACTCCCTGACGGTTCAGGCGGCCGACGAAGGTCACCCGCCGCTGTCCTCCGCTGTCCTGGTCACCGTCACCGTCGTCGACGTCAACGACAACCCGCCGGTCTTCTCCCGCGTCAGTCACAGCCTGGCGCTGCAGGTGGGAGGCAAAGCGGAACGTGATCAATTTTCAAAAAATGTAAAAAATAATCACCATTGCATTTGATCCAGACCATAATAGTATGCTCAACGCGTGAATCTGGGTTATTGTTCGAATGTACTGCTGTCATCCAGGCCGTGACTCCATAGTGGATGTTTTGAACTTTTATTTTGAATAAAAGGGTTAAATGAAAACATTTAAATTCATTTAAATAAAACTTGATACATTTATAGTCACATTAAATGAATTTCACGCATGTAATTACGTTAGCAATGAAAGCAAGAGGAAATGTCAACCAATCCATTTCTGAAACAGTCAATCTTAAATCCAAATGGTTTTAAAAATGACTTTCATTTGATTAAAATCAAATTCAAATGAAGTGCATTGAATCAAATTCAGTTGAAATATTATCAATTGAAGTTAAGTCAAAATCTATTAAAATGTGTTCAAAAAGTTTGAATTACATTGATTTCATTTCATTTCATTTCATTTCATTTCATTTCATTTCATCTTATTTCATTTTATTGCAATTCATTTCATTTAGCTATGTTAAATTCAGCTATAGCTGGAGCTTCAAAAAAGGGAAATAAATAATGAACAAATAAAAAGGCCCTCGAATCAAATCAAGATAAATAATCAATAAAAATCAATTTATAAAATCACATTAATAAAGTTTCCATTGATACAATGTCAGGTTTGATAGATTTGATTGGAGGCGGAGCCACAGAGTCACCGCTGCATTCAGGAAATAGATCTCAGAGTATGTGTGAGCGTGTGTGTGTGTGTGTGTGTGTGTGTGTGAGCGTGTGTGTGATTGTCCCTGTGTGTGAGTGTGTGTGTGTGTGTGTGTGTGTGTGTGTGTGTGTGTGTGTGTGTGTGTGTGTGTGTGTGTGTGTGTGTGTGTGTGTGTGTGTGTGTGTGTGTGTGTGTGTGTGTGTGTGTGTGTGTGTGTGTGTGTGTGTGTGCTCGCGTCCTAAACGCTCACAGTTGACGACCCCGCTCCTCTAACCCCGCCTCCATTCCCCAGGAGGCGGAGCCTGTGGGTAGCGGCATCCTCCAGCTGCTAGTGACCGACGGTGACACGCCCCCCAACGGCCCGCCCTTCTCCTTCCACATCGTCAGCGGCAACGAGGACCACCGCTTCCAGGTGGACCAGGGTGGCCTGCTGTCGCTCTCCGCCCCGCTGAGGAGGAAAGTCAAGCCTCGTCATCAGCTTAAGATCCAGGTGTGTGAACTTTGTTATGTATGGTCCTCCTGTGGCCTTCAGAAATGTTCTTTTGCTGCTGGAGCCAATCAGCTTCAAGGCTCCACCCGTTGTATGCTCAGACATGTTCTTCTGCTGCTGGACCAAATCAGATTCAAGGCTCTAAATGCTGCTCCCTCAGAGATGGACTTCTGTGTCTAGAGCCAATCAGCTTCAAGGTTCCACAAGTTGTATGCTCTGAGATGTTCTTCCAAAGCATGACCAACCAGCCTCAAGGTTCCTCCAACCATTGTGCTTAGAGATGTTCTTCAGATTGCTGGAGCCAATCAGCTTTAGGGTTCCAGAGTTGTATGCTCAGTCATGTTCTTCTGCCTCTGGAGCCAATCACATTCAAGGCTCCACGCGCTGTACCATCAGAGATGGTCTTCTATGTCTAGAGCCAATCAGCTTCAAGGTCCCACAAGTTGTATGCTCTGAGATGTTCTTCCACTGCATGACCAATCCGCTGCAAGGTTCCTCCAATCCTTGTGCTCATTGATGTTCTTTAGATTGCTGTAGCCAATCAGCTTCAAGGCTTCACAAGTTGTGCCAATAGAGATGTTCTTCTGCTGCTGCTGCCAATCAGCTTCAGGGTTCCAGAAGTTGTTTGCTCAGTCATGTTCTTCTGCCTCTGGAGCCAATCACCTTCAAGGTTCCATGTGCTCTACTATCAGAGATGGTCTTCTGTGTCCAGAGCCAATCACTTCCAGGGTTCCTACAAGTTGTATGCTCAGACATGTTCTTCTGTTGCTGGAGCCAATCATCGTCAAGGTTGCAAGAGTCGTGTGTTCAGCGAAGGTCTGCTGCTGTCGGAACCTATCAGCTTCAAGGTTCCACATGTCGTACCTTCGGAGATGTTCTTCTGCTGCCGGAGCCAATCAGCTTCAAGATTCTTCTAGGCATGCACTCAGGAATGCCCTCCACTTTGCTAGAGCCAATCAGCTTCAAGGTTCCAAGTCGCACCCTCGGAGATGTTCCCCTGCTGCTGGACCCAATCAGATGTTCTCCTGCAGATGTTGGTCATTACGGGTAGTAATTTGAGTTCCTGATGTCTCTTGGGCTTCTGGCACAGGCCTGGGCTTTCTCCTCTGACCTGTGGCCTCTGCCCTTTGACATCAGGCGGCCATTTTGGCCCGGCGACCATGTTGGCTGGGTCGAGGATTCTCTAAACACCGATTTACCCGCCAGCCTTGATCTTCTTGAATGTCTGAATGTGGTTGTTCCGCCTTAGGTGACGGACAGCGGCCTTCCCCCGCTCTCCTCCATCTGCGTGGTCTCCATCGAGGTGACAGAGCAGAGCAGGTACCCGCCCTCCGTCGTCCCACTGGACGTCTTCATCACCACCGCCGGCGGGCCCTTCGCCAGCGGGCTGGTCGGCAAGCTCCACGCCTCCGACCAAGACCCGCAGGACGTCCTGGCCTATGCCTTGCTGGCGGAGAACCCAGACGGACGCCGGTTCAACGTGGACGAGGCCGACGGGAAGATCTGGGCGAAGGAGGACCTTGAGGAGGGGACCTATGGGCTCAACGTCAGCGTGACGGATGGGAGGTTCAGCGTCTGGGCCGCCGTGAAGATACAGGTTTGGGCGGCGCCGCAGGCGGCGCTGGACTCGGGGCTGACGCTGCAGGTGGGCGGCGTGGGAGCGGAGGAGTTCCTGGGCGACCACTGGAGGGCGCTGCAGCGCGGCCTGGGCCAGCAGCTGGGGCTCCCAAGGCAGGAGCTGCTCCTCGCCAGCCTGCAGCCTTTGCCCGCCTCCCGGGGGCTGGAGGCGCTGCTGGTATGGAGGCCCCGGGGTGGAGCGGTCCGGGCTCTACCAACCACCAGACTGGCAGGTGAGCAGCATGTACCACTTTGAAATGGGGGAGGGGGGGGGGGTTATTTCAAAAAAATAATAATAAAAATAAAAATGAAAGTAAATTCAATTTATTTTTTAAAACTTGAAAAATACCAAATTTCAAATTTCTTGGAATTTTTTGCTACATACACGGAATTAAAAAATATAACCTTCTGGTTGTTTCAAATATTCAATTTTACTCTGGATATGAAGCTGTTTTTTCACCACATTACTTACAGGAACTTTTCTTTCTAATTTGGGGTAATTTCAAATTTTCAGAAAGTTTCACTTGAAAATGTAAAAACCTCTGGGATTTTTTTTTAAATACATACATTTATTTCCAATTTCAAGATTTTTTCTCATTTTGAACTATGTTTTCAATGAACCTTTTTTCTAAAATATAATTTAGACATTTTAATTAATTTTTTGAATTAAAATGAATAGATTTTTCTTAATTTTGATTTTTTGCTTATTTTTTTGGTAATTGAAAAAAATGCATGTGAAAGTTTTGATATTTATGGTAAAATTTAATTTCTTTTTGAAGTATTCCCTAAATTGTTTTTACTCCTTTACAATTTCTGACTTTTTTGTAGAATAATTATCAATAAATGTCTGATTTTATTGTTAAAAACTTTCCCAAAGTTATGTTGTTCAAACACCTGACCTTTACTGATGTTCCTTTTGGAATAGAACATTTGGGTAAATCTGGTTCTGGTTCTGCAGACGTGGTCTCGGACCTGGAGGACTCTCTGGGCCTGAACGTCATCGGGTTGAAGCACAAAGGCTGCCTGGGCGGCAGCTGCCCCCCCCACAGCTGCAGAAACGCCGTCCGGCTGGCGGGGGGCAGACTGAACCATTTCACCACCGCCAGGGCGGCTTACATCACCCCGCCACATGCCTGGGACAGCGTCTGCCCCTGCAATGGTACGGTCCGCTCCCCAGTCTGTGGGTTCATTCCTTCAAGCAGGGAAAAGTTACACTTCACACGACTCAGTGGAGCCCCTAGTGGCCGGGCCATTGCATGTCCGCTATGGAACCATAATAAGGTGAAACTGAAATTTGGTAGAACAAGTTCTTCTTCTAATTTTTCTTTGGTGGAACCAAAAAAATGAGGAACCTAAATACAGTGGAACCACAATATGCTGGAACCATCATACAGTGGAACCCTAATGTGGTGATCTGATGGAACCATAATACAATCATAATGAAAGTGGAACTGTCCTTTGGTAGAACAGTAATATGGTGGAACAGTAATAAGAGGGAATTGTAATTGTTTTCGAGCCACAAGATAGTGGAACCATAATGTGACACACACTAATTCGCCAAACTTCATAAGCTGGAACGATAATGCGGTGGAACCGTAAATTGGTGGAAATGTGATACGATAGATCTGTAATTTTGTGGAACCGAAATACAGAGGAACCGTAATATGGTGAAACCATAATAGTGGAACTGTAAATTGGTGGAACTTTAAAATATTGGAACCGTAACACTGTAATACGGTAATGTGGTGGAACAGTAATAAAAAGGAACCATAATTTTGAGGAACCTCAAGACAGTGGATCCATAATTTGAGGCAAACCCATGAGCCAAACCATATATTATAAGCTGGAAGAATAATGCGATGGAACCGTAAATTTGGGAAATGTTATACGATGGAACTGTATTTGTGGAACCAAAATACAGTGGAACTGTAATATGGTGAAATTTGATGGAACCATTTTACGGCAAAGGAACCATCCTTTGGTAGAACCGACATATGGCGGATCAGTTATACGAGGGTACCGTAATTTGGTGGAACCACAATGCAGTGTAACTGTAATACAGCGGAAGAATCATTTTGGGTCAATGATTTGGCCAAACCATTATGAAGTGGAACCACAATGTGATGGAACCATAAATTGTTGGGACTTTAAAATGGTGGAACCATAGTACCATGGAACCATAACACATGAACTGTAATGCAGTGAACTTTGATGGAACCATAATATGGAGAAACTGGAAACTTGGAACCGTCCTTTGGTAGAACGGTAATACGGTGAAACAGAACTGTTAGGGAACCGGGATTTTGGTGAAACCACGATACAGTGGAACTGTAATTTGGTGGAACCGTAATTTGGTAGAACTGTAACACAGTGGAACCAGAACTTGGTGGAAGCAAAATATGGTAGAACTGCAATTTGCTGGAACCATAAATTAGTGGAACTGTAACTCGGTTGAACCATTTTTTTTTGGTGGAACCGTTCTTCCTGTCAGGAACAAAGCAGGAACCGCAAGAAAAGGGGCAAGAATTGAAAAGGTTCTCGGTGGACATCAGGGGCTAGATCCGATTGGACTGTGGGGACCAAGGTCCTGCACTCTGATTGGCTGTTGGTCTGGTTGCTTCCTTTGAGCTGTAGACTCACGGAACATCGGCGAGTTTAATCCCAGAGGCTGCGGCAAGTCGTCTGGAAGAACCTTCTTGGTTTTGTTTTTGATTCCAGCCAGATAGAATGTCGGAGAACGTCAGAGAACGTCGGGGAACGCCGGGGAACGTCTTGCTTTGACATTCCTGTGGGGATTATTCCTAATCAGCCGACCCCTCATCTTAATCCCCGCCATGTTTTGACTGTTTCTGGTCCTTATTTACATCTGAGGAGCCGGAGGGAGGCGAGACTTTAGGATGAAGAGACAACGTAAAATACGAGGACAGGGTATTCTTTCGATTTGGTTTGATTTGGATTTTCATTTCAATATTTTTAATCATCTTTTACGTACTTAACCGTTCATTTTGTTATGTTTCTTTCGTTTATCTGAGTCAATTCTATTTTATTCAACTTTTTTATTTTTCTATTTTATCATTTCTATTTCAGTTTTATTGTTATTTTTCATTTGACTTCATTCAAACTATTTTTATTTTATTCAATTCAATGTATATTATGTAACTTTATTTCATTTTTCCTTTTACTTGATTTTTTAATTTTTTTATCAGTCATTTTGTTTGTATTTTATTGATTTTATTTTATTTTGTTTTATACATAAATTGCCACTTCATTCAATATTGATTAAGTTTAGTTCTATTTCACTTAATTTTTTATTTTATTTTTTTTAATTTTAATTCGTTTTATTTTATTAATTGATTCATTTTACATTATATTGTCATTTTATTTCTTCATTTCTATTTTATTCATTTCATTTTATTTTATTTCATATTCCCGCTCATTCTAATCTTTCTCCAGTGGCCATAGTCAATCTATCAATCAAAATGTCCAATTTAAATTTTAATTAAATTAAATTAAAAAAAAACTAGCGCACTCAAACGTCTCACGGGGATTGTGTCTTCTTAGTCAGTCTCTCCTCCTCTTCCTCCCCGTAAAAAGGAACAAACGTTGGAGAGAAACTCCAGGCAGAAAAGGATCGAAGGTAGCCTGAACCCCAAATCCCACCCGAGGAAATCTCTCACAGGCGTTCCTCAAGGGAGCGGCTTGAAATCCCACAAGCCCTGAAGGCATCGTCAGTTTCCTCATAGAAACAGCAGCGAGAGAAAAAGAAGGCGATCTGGTTTCCAAACTGAAATTCACCTCCTTTTTTGGTTACGTTTCTTTATTTGTTGCACGGTTCTGTTCCCGGGCGGAGCGGCCCATTCATGGGCGAGTTCGCCGCCCCACGCCGCCCCTCACCATCCCTCCTCCTTCGCCGCCATGTCGGACGCTCCCTCCCATCCAGACCCAATTACTCTCCCCTTCTAGCTTTGGGGCATTTCTTGTTTTTCTTCTTTCTTTTCGGTGCTTAAAAAGATCAAACGAAGAGAAAAACCCGCGTCTGACTTGAATCTGTCGGATCTGAGTTCGCGCCGCGTTTGATCCGTAAGAACGCACCCGGCGTGCTTGTTGCCAGGCGATAGCGGGCGCTTTGATATACGTCGGTTAGAGGTTTTATTTATTTCTTTTCCCTAAACAAGGCTCCTTCTGAAAATGAGACGAAAGAACCTTGGGTTCCAGGAGGTCGGAAAGTCACGGAATCTGTGGGACAAGCAACTCGAGTCGGACTTCTGTCGTTTATTGGACGATCAGGTCAAACCTCCTGGGCCGCGGGATTTCACTTTTTCATAATGACAATACATTATTCATGTTTTTTTTTTTAATGTTTTCTTTCAAAATGATAGTGTGACTTTTCGGCTCACTATCTGCCGACTCGTGACTCATGAGTCGTGACTCGTGACATCTGACCCATGACTCCTGACTTGTGCCTCATGAGTCACAATTCATGGTCCCTGACCTCTGATTCATAATACCTGACCTGTGAATTGTGACTTCACTCATGACCCATGACATCTGTTTTGTGATTCATGACTTCTGACTTATGGCTTTTGACTTCTAACTCCTAACTTGTGATATGTGACTGATACCTCCTAACCTGTGACTTATGACTCCTGACTCCTAATCAGGACTCATGACTCATGATTTGTGATTCTTGACTCCTGAATGGTGATATGTGACTCATGAATTGTGACTTGTGACTCCTTATTCGTGACTTGTGACCTATGCCTCCTGACTTGTGACTCCTGAATCCAGACTCATTACTCATGATTTGTGATTCATGACTCCTGACTCATGATTCATGACTACTGAATTGTGACTCATGACTCGTGACTCGTGACTTATGACCTCTGACCCCTGATGGTCTTTGGTCCTCTGTCCTACCAGAGCTCCTTTAAGTCCCGCGTTTGTCTTTCAGAATCGGCGCTGAGGTTCAACGACAGATCCTACCTGGAGTTCCTGCACGGGATGGACGAGGACGCCCCGGAGTTCAGGCTGTCCTTGAGCTTCAAGACTTTCCAGGAGGAAGGTCTGGTCATGCTGGCCAACGGCTCTGACTGGGGAATCTTGCAGGTAGACACCGCTCCAGTTGCCATTTTGGGTTGGAAGTTCCATTATGATGATGCTGTATACTTGTTTTGGAAGATCTAACAAAAAAAGAAAAATCATTAGGTTAGGTAAGGGTTTTATAACCACCATCGCCAAGGTGGCGATACTCAAAATCATTTATTTGAAGAACCGTATGAGATAGAGCGATGGAAATTGAAACCACTCCCATATTGTCTTGGGTTGGCTTTCCAGCGGTGCCACTCCCAAGCTTGTCCGACCTTCAGTTTGAGAATTAGGTTTTGTGGTTGAGGATGGAGCTAGGGTTAGGGTTAGAGCTCTGGTAAATGTGGGCTTTCCATTGGTACTGGTTCCAAGTTTGTGCTCCATTAACTAGATGACGCATACTAGTTTCGAAGGATTTAACAAAAAAAGAAAATTATGTTCATCAGGGCTGAGGTCAGGCAAGGGGCTTGTAGGTACCGTCACAAGGTGGCGGTACTCAAAATCGTCTATTCAAGAAAAATATGAGATGCAGAGCTGGAAATTGGACCTACTCCTAGATTGTCTTAGATGGGCTTTCCAACGACACCTCCTGTAAGCTTCTCCGACTTTTTGTTGGAGAGTTAGGTTTGGCATCAGGGTTGGGATAAAGGTTGGAACTGGGGTTAGGGTTAGGGCTCGGGTAGATATGGGGTCTCCATTGGTACCAGTACCATGTTCATGATCCATTAGCTAGATGATGGATACTAGTTTTGAAGGATTTAATTAAATAAGAAAAATCATGGACATCGGTGTTAAGGTTAGGCAAGGGGCGTATAATATCATGCACAAGGTGGCAATACTCAAAATCGTCTATCTGAAGTACCGTATGAGATACAGTGTTGGAAATCAGACCTACCCCCAAATTGTCTTGGGTACGCTTTCAAATGTCACCACTGCCAAACTTGTCCAACTTTCGGTTGGAAGGTCAGGATCAGTGTTGGTGTTGGGGTTGTTGCTGGAGTTGGGGCTAGCGTTGGGGTTAGGGCTCTGGTAAATGTGGGCTTTCCATTGGTACCGACACAAAGTGGTGCTTATAAACTAGAATACTTCGATGAGCTATACTAGTTTAGAAGGATTTAACAAAAACAGAAAAATCATGGTCA
Organism: Fistularia tabacaria; assembly: GCA_901007705.1. Lineage (NCBI taxonomy): Eukaryota > Metazoa > Chordata > Actinopteri > Syngnathiformes > Fistulariidae > Fistularia > Fistularia tabacaria. The sequence continues at coordinate 11,292 of CAAKHD010011975.1, forward strand.
TAATGGTTAATGTAAGGAAATGGATTTATAAACTTCATCACAAGATGGCAATATTCAAAATCATTCATTTGACGATTTGTATGGGATAGAGTGATGGAATTGGACCTTCACCCACATTGCTTTTAATGGGCTCTCCAGCGGCACCATCTCCAAACAAAGCGGAGTTCTCACGATCTGTTGATTGAGGTGAGATTGTCCCTCCTCGCCGAGAGCCGTCGCCCCCTAGTGGCCCGAAGGGTTGTATCATCTCTAAAGCTCTTGTAGGAAATGACCTCCAGGAGGGAAGGAGGTCAGTCTGGAAGAATTCGGAGCCAGCTAATCTGGTTGTTGGTAATTGCCGTGTCGCTGGGATTAGCCAGGATTAAGATGAATCTCAGATTAAGATCGAGATGTTGAGGGACCCATGTCTTTGATTCCCAACTTTTTTTTTTCTCTCTGAATTCACGCCCACCCCAACCCGAGGGAGCAAGACTTGTATCACTGACAGAGCGAGAGATTCAATCTGGTCCTAGTTTTCCTGCGTAATGTTTTTGTTTTGTTTGACACTGATTTACAGTGAGAAATGATAAAATCTGGGGAGCCGGTGATTTAATCTGCTCCATACGGGGTTTGGGAAGTGACTCGGGAGGGGGGCTAGGAGGGGTGGAGGGTGATGAAGACTGTAGTTTTGTTTTTTTTTTCCTTTTCTTTCCCCTCACACTCCCCAAATGCTTCAGGTCGGCGCCGCTTTCGCATTGGGGTGGTGTCTTTATTTTATTTCTTTTTTGTCAATATTTAATCTGCAGTGCCCTGGTACGACCCCTCCAACCCATACATCAGCGCCACGGCGCTCAAGGAAAAATACGCAACAAAGGACAAAAAAAAAAAACAGCAAAAACGGAGAGAAAAAAAGATGTGAGTGGAAGGCTGTTGGCTGCGTTCGGGAAGGCGAACGCGCAATACAGGACGGATAGACGAGATGAACATGGCACAAGACAGTACTGCAAAGTCCAACGTCATGCGATGTAACACGCAAAAGTCGCGACTTGTTCATAGGTGTTTTTAGAGCACGGCCGAAACGCTGTTAACCGGTGTTGTATACTCGCACCGGGACTCGTTCCCCGGTGGAAGTGAGTTCGGGGGAGGTGTTGTCATGGGGTTAGAAGATAAAAAAAGCAGTGAAAATGGCCGCATGTGGACTTGAGACACAGCGCGGCGCCTCCCCTGGTGCCACGAGGCGATGTTCAGATGCTTCGCCAGCTTCCAAACAAAAAGACAAAAACAAAGGAGTGTGCCCTCCCGGGTGTCGGTTGTCGGTGGCGCCCGGTTCTCTGAGGGACGGCCTCAAAGGGAATTTCCAAACGTGGTCACCAGAGCAATCCCGTCCTCTGTTATTATTTATTTTTTATTGGTTCGACTTTGGAGAAAGTTTCCCAGAGAATGCCCGGTCCCCTCCCCCCGCGGGACTCCGACTGCGGCTTCTCTTACAAACCGTCAGATTCCATCGAGGCGAAGGGGAAGGGGGAAAGCAAATTTATCTACAGACTCTCTCCTGCCGCCACCGCCGACATTCTTTCATGTCGGTCTCCTGACCCCGCCGCCACCTTTGAAATGGTAATCGGCACCATTTGACTGGAGGGCGGCGGCGATACGTGCTGGAGAGTAAGAATTGCAGGCTGAGTTGCGTCCTGAATAGGGAACGATGTCTTGAGTGAAGACTTCAACATGTTGGTTGACGGCCCTTGACCTCCGGGCCAGGCACCAGGGAAGGGTGGGAGCTAGAGCCGGGAGAAGGCCGTTGCTCCAAAGTATTGAATTTGGGCCGAGATCCAAGCAGGAGAAGCACCTGGCAGCTCGGCAGCAAAGGCGACACTTGAGATCCATGAGAACCTCTGAAAGGAGGTGGTATAGGAGACCCTGTGGATGGAGTTGGTGCAGGACAAACTGTGGAAGGAGGTGGTACTGGACACTCTTTGGAAGAACATGGTTATCAAGACCCTTTTTGTAGATGTGGTATGCAAGAGCCTGAGGACAGAGGTGTTACTGGAGACCCTGAGGAAGGACATAGTACTAGAGACTCCGTGGTGATTATGGCACTGGACAAAGAACCGGTACTGGAGTCCCTGTGAAAGGAGGTGCTCTGGAGAACCTGCAGAAGGAGATGGTACTGGGGTCTCTGCGGAAGGGAGTGGGTATGGAGAACCTGTAGATGGAGGTGTTCCTGAAGACCCTGAGGAAGGTCATGGTACATGAGACTCCGTGGTAATTATGATGCTGGATAAAGAGGCGGTACTGGAGACCCTGCTGATTGAGGTGGTAGTGGAGACCCCATGGAAAGAGGTGGTATAGAGAACCTGTGAAAGGAGGTGGTACATGAGACCTGTGGAATGCAGTGGTGCAGGAAACCCTTTTGAAGGATGTGGTAATCAAGACCCTGTTGATGGAAGTGGTACACAAGAGCCTGAGGAGGGAGGTTTAACTTGAGATCCTGAGGAAGCATATGGTACTGGAGAACCAGCTGATGGAGGTGGTACATGAGGCCCAGTGGAAAGAAGACCCTGCACAACGAAGTGGTACTGGACTCCCTGTGGAAGGAGGTGTAACAGGAGACCCCAGCAGAGGAGAAGGTACTGAAGTCCCTGACGGAGAAGATGGCACTGAAGTCGTTGCAGAAGCAGATGATGCTGGAGAGTCTGTGGAAGGAGGTGGTAATCAAGACCCTGTCAGTGGGGAGGGAGGTTAGGGACAGACTTCAGCTAAAACAAGGACCTAAAACCTGACATCAGCTGCAACAGGAAGGAACCTCTGTGACCCAAACATCTGCATCCTTTCAAAATAAGAAGATTCAGTACCAGAATGAGAGAGACTGTGTGTGAAAACGTGAGAAACTGTGGTGTGTGTGTGTGTGTGTGTGTGTGTGTGTGTGTGTGTGTGTGTGTGTGTGTGTGAGGTGGTCGTTAATATTAATGGCGGTTCATCCTGCGCTCAGATCATCACCTAGCAGGCGTGTTGCACCGCCGCCGCAGAGCTTGTTCCGGTCGTGTTTATCACCAATCACAACAGGGACACGTTAGCAGGGGCGGCCCTTTTCATTGCACACACACTCACACACACACACACACATACACACAGACACACACACACACACACACTCCTGCCTGGAGCAAGTGCACGTTTTCGCATGTTGAACTTTGACCGTCCGCTGCCGGTGAGGAGCGGAGCTTTGGGCGGGTAAAGTTCCCCCTCCTTCCTGCTCCCCCTGTGAGCCAGCTGCCACTGATCCACGTACGGGAATGCGGTGTCCGCCGGCCGGAGATAAATCCTCTCCGCCGCATCTTCCTCATGTTCCTCCCCGTCGAGCGAAGCAGGGGAGGAAGCAGGGAACAACCCGCCATGCCTTGTGGGTTCATTTATAAATTTTTTATTAATTGGTTCTCTCTTGACAATATATATATGTTTCTCTGAATATTTCTTTTTATGTTTTGTTTTTTTTTAATCCTGTTCCTTGAATGCATCTTTATTTGTTTTCCATCATTACCATGACAGTATTTGACCTCTCCACAAGTAGATTTGATTTTTAATTTCCCTTGATTATTCTAACACAGTTTCTATATTTTCTCAGCAATTTTCTTTCTGAACACAATTTTTTGCTTTTTGTGTATTTATTTATTTCTAAATAATTTATTTTGCTATTTATCATTTTTATATTCTCAACTTTCTCAATTTTATATAAAGTAATATATATATTGTGGCGTGTTGGCGAGGAAATAGGACGACGGAGTTGTGGAGGGGTTCAAACTTTAATGTGTGAACACAATAATTCACTTCTCCCCAACATTCAGGAACGTCAGTATATGTATCCCCCCGTAACCACGGCCCCTAAGCCGTGTGGTGGACACCCCTCAGTGTCCGCCACAATATATATATATATGTGTTATAAAGACAATAAGTTAGAACATAAATAAAATAAGAAAACTAGTACTTTAAATAAATATATAATTTAAAAATAAATAATAACTTACATGTATAAATATGTCTATTTTATTCAGAATGAGACAATGTGTTTTCAATTTTAGGCTTTTTATCAAAATATTTTTTTCAATTTTTTTATATATTGTTTCTAATTATTCATCAAATTTACTTAGATATATATGTTTAATTTTAAGGTCCTCAGAATGAGGATTTTTTGTAAAACATCTTTATGTTTTTGTCCTTTATTTGTAATTTTTCAACTTTTTATCTCTCTTACAATTATATATGTAAATATATTCATATATGCAGATTTATACATACATAAATGTCATTGTTTCATCAGTTTATCTAAGTCGATTTGTTTTTGCTACCGATTTGTTTTTCAAAATAATTAAAAATAGAATTCCACACTTTCCAATAAGAAAGCAAAAGTGGGACCAAACTGAGTCAATTCACGAAAAAATGCGTATTCACAAGAAACTTCATTTAAATGTTTTCAAAAAAACACCTTTTTTTTCTACACAATCTGACACTCGTCGACATCCCTTAACTTTGTAGTTAACACGTCATCGCAACCCGACGAGCGCGACGAGTTCTTCAAAGATGGCCGCCGGCGCTCTCTGGCCTCTTTTATCAATACAATTAAAAAACACAAGAAATCAAAAGCGGTAGCTTTGCAGCAATTTGAGACGCGGGAGGCGAGCAGACAACCCATCATTAATGCATAGCGGCGTTCCACCGGAGGGACATCTACGTGTGTGTGTTTGTGTGTGTGTGTGTTTGAGAAAATCCTTCATTATATAAAGACAACGTGCGCGGCTGAAAGGTGCGGGAAATGAAAAAAAAACAAAAAAGATGGTGGTGGGGAAGCAGCGGTGGGAGCGCGGCTTGTTAGTTTGCAGCAGCGCTGAGTTTGCAAGAAAACGTTAAAGAGGCTCCGCGCTGAAGCTGATGAAACAACAGATAACCGTGTGTGTGTGTGTGTGTGTGTGTGTGTGTGTGTGTGTGTGTTTTTGTGAGTGTGTGTATGTGCCATGTTTGTTTACAAGGGGACGCGGGGGGAGTTCAGCAGCTCGCAGGGCTGCCAGCAAACACGGATTATATTTGTTGCACAAAAGACTTGTCAACCAAAAACATAGCGGCGTGCGTGTGTATGTACGTGCGAGTGTGTGCACGTCGGAGTGTGTGTGTGTGTGTGTATGTGTGTGTGTGTGTGTCAGAAATGCCTCGCAGACACGCCGGCTGAATGTAAACACGATGCCTTGGTTTCTTTTGTCGCTGGAATCGACTCGATGTGGGAAGGAATGGGTCGAAGACTATTATTTGTAGTAGTAATAATAGTAGTAGTAGTGATAGTAGAAGCAGTAGTAGTAGCAGTAATAGAAGCAGTAGTAGTAGTGTGTCATAAATGTATTTTTACATGATAATGATAAACTAAAATTACATTTTTCATGTAAAACTGCTTTCAGCCCTGAATCGCAGCGTGCATTTTCGGGGATAAGTGCAGTAGTAAATCTCAGGGGCGAGTTGTTCCCGTGGCGACGGAGATCCCGAAGGGCGTTTTTACGCACTTTGCTGAAACGAGGCCTCTCCAGGAGGTTTAAAGGAGGTGAAAGTCAGGGATTAATCTCCACCAGGGCGATAAGATTCTGCCCGATTTAATCAGAATCGACGCCCCCCGTCCTTCGCGGCGCTCATCGATTGGCTCCCTTGATTGAGGACTCGGGTTCCTCCGAGTGTTTCGGGGTCGTCTCCTCGCCGCCGCTCCATGTCGAGAAGCCAACGTCGTGACCGCCGACCTTCCTCCTCCCTCCTCAGCTCAGAGAAGGGCAGCTGCAGTTCCGCTACAGCTGCGGGAACATGGCGTCCCCCGCCCGGCTCCTGGTTCGTTCCCCGCCGGTGTCCGACGGCCGCTGGCATGCGGTCGTCCTGGAGGTGGCGCCGTCCTCCCTGCGTCTGACCCTCGACCGCCAGCATCCGGCCTCAGCCGCGCTGTCGCAGCCCTGCCGCCTGACGCGCCGTCACGGCGCCCTCCGCTTCGCCGGCGTCCACGCCCCGGAACCCGACGCCCGTTCTCGCCATTTCGCCGGCTGCCTGGCGCACCTGGAGCTCAACGGGGAGCCAATCCGTGCGGGCGACACGACGGAGTGGACGGGGCCCGGGAGCAGGAGGGTCTTCGGCGTGTACCAGTGCTGCAGCCGGGCGGCGCCCTGCGATAGCAACCCCTGCCTGAACGGCGGCGCCTGCGAGGAGGACACCAATGGAGGTGAGTACAAGTCATGGACATCTGGGGGGAGCCTCCACCTCCGGCCTCTAGGGGGCAGCAGAGGGGGAGAGGAAGATGGAAACAGCTGGTCTCTTCAGAGTGCAAGAAGAGGTCGTGGTGAAAGCATTGACCGTGATGGAGATCCCGGGCGATGCTGACAGTGGAGATAGCTAATAGTCACATGGCATCCCCTGTTCCACATCCACTTCCTGATTCCACGTCCTGTTTCACACACGGATTTGGTGAACTGTTGACGTTCTAGTAAACAAAGGCGCTGTGAATCAGGATCTTGATCTCGTAATGCCTTGCAAGCCATAAACAATGCTGTTTTCAGCGAGCTGGCTTTAGTTTGAAGCTAGCAGCTAAAAGGCTAAATAACATCTGTAAAATCGTGGAATTTTTACGGAAATATATGTAATCACTCCCGACTGCATGACAGTTACTTCAAACCACAAAGTAGACGTGGTGGAACAGCACTCCATGTTCTCCTTGTTGTCCCCACCGGGTTCTCCATGTTCTCCTCATTCCTCCTCGGGTTCTCTCCGGGATTTCTCCATGTACTCCTGCCTGACTTCTCCACGGGTTCGTCGAAGTCTCGGTCGTCCGTAGGTGCGAACGAGAAAGTGAACGGTTGGATGTCTCCATTATATTGCCTTGTGATTGACAGCTGAGCCTGTGATCGACAGGTGACCCGTCCGGGCTAAACCCCGCCTCTAGACAGCTATGATTGGCCAATCTGCTTTTTTTTGAATGATTGTCCTGAGTCCTTGGAAGAGGGAGGGTCCACTTGAGGTCGGGGAGGACGAGTCGGCCCTCCAGTCGCCCCCCCCCCCACACACACACACACACCTCCCTCCACGCCTCATTAGCATCTCGGGTTATCACTAATTGACCGATCGTGTCGGACCTGCGAGCCAAAAGAAAGGAGATTAAAATTGGAGTGTGTGTGTGTGTATTAGTGCGTGTGTGTGAGTGTGTGTGTGTTTACACCACTCGACATCTCCAAGATCGTCAGGCTGCGTCCGATAAGATTATAGAAAAGGTGTTTGTATTTCTTTATTGGTTGTTTACCTCCGAGGTCAGCGCACTAAGTTGCTTAGCATTCCCGGCTAGGGCTCCTCAGCACCAGGTTCCATCCAGGTGGTGGTTCTGTGTTGTTGTTGTTGTTATTCAACAACACACACACACATATACACGCACATACACATAAAGAAATATGTATATATGTGGAACCAACTCGAATTTTTTGAATTAGCCAGAGAAATTTGAGAAATATTAAGATATAATGGAGAAATATTTTTTTTAAAACTATATAGAAAATATATTCATATTGATTAAATTTGTTTCCCATACAAGGAAAAATTCTAACGATGAGCAAATTATATATTTGTGACAGTGAAAATAAGTAAAACAATATGGATATCTTGACTGGGGTGAAATTTTAAAATTAAAACAAGAATTTCTTTGGAAATTGGCAGACCAGTAATAAAGCAAGGACAAATATACAAATGTATATATATACATATTGCAATTAGCCAGGGAAATCACATCATTTATTCAATTTAATGAATATATAAAAGAGAACTAAAAATTCAAAAATATGTAGCAAACAAATAATAGTAAGTGTTGAGGGAATTATATATTTGTGACAAGTAAAATAAGAAAGGTGCAAGATTTCAACATGAAAGCAATGATTTCCTACGAAATTGGCAAAGCAGTAATAAGCTGACGAAAAAATATATATACATATATATTCATGTATATACATCCATATATACTGTATATATATATACTGTATATATATATATATATATATATATATTTATATATATATATAGAGAGAGAGAGAGAGAGAAATGTATACTTTAGAAAGAATTGGAAAATGGAAAATGTATATATACAAAATATATATATTTAGATATGTGTGTATGTATGGATACAAACAAAGATATATATATATATACATATATATGCAAAGATATATATATATATATACATATATCTTTGAAGTGTTGCCTACAAAAATCTGCAAAAACAGCGGGAAATAAAGTCAATAAATTCATGAAAAAGAAATAAATAAAGAGCTGAAAAAATGATAATTGTAAAAGATGAGAAGAAGAAATACCTGAATAATTCATATTCTAAAAGAGGGGGGAAAAAGTTGGTAAAATTTGTGTTCCGCTCGCTTCCCCGCGTTGCAGTCAGCGAGGAAATCCACCTGTGTTTTTAGTGGGACTTTCCCTGCCCCTGCACATCCCCAAGACCCCCACCAGTCACGCTTGGAATGTGTGTGTGTGTGTATTGGTAGAGCCGCGTTGCAGGTGTGCCGGGCTCTTCCACGGCGCGCTCTGCCAGCTGGAGGACAACCCCTGCGCCTCGCAGCCCTGCAGCCACGGCAGGGTGTGTGTTCCCAAGGCCCGGGGGTACATGTGCAACTGTTCTGAGGACAACGCTGGCGCATGGTGAACGCTCACACACACACATACACACACACACACGCACACGCACACACACACACACACACGCACACACACGCACACACACACACACACACACACACACACTCACGCACACACAGTCACGCACACAGGCGCACATGCACATGTATACACATGCATACCCGTATGTACATATGGACACCCTGTGGCCAATACTGATGCACGGTGAATACTCACACAAACATAACCCCACACACACACACACACACGTACACACATACGTGCACATGCAAATGTACATGAACAAATACCCAGACAAACACACAGGTAGGCAAATAAAAATGGTAAACACACACACACATACAGGCACACATGC
>CAAKHD010011977.1:0-28431 GCA_901007705.1 Fistularia tabacaria
GACGTGTGCTCTTCCGATCTGAGTTTGACTCTGACCAGGTTAGCAGATTAATCTTTCCCATTTCTTGATTGTATGTCCATCCTCCCTCACTTTTTCCCCTGAAACACTGATCCTCCTGGCTGGCAGTCAAATCCCAGCTGGAAGTGAATTCCCAGTCATTTTTAGCAGACCCTGTGAGGTTGTCTCAGAATGCTTCGCGTCACTGGGGAGATCTCTAACCCAGGCTCCTTGTCTTGGCTTTTCTCAAATACCCGCACCAGTTGGACAGTTTTAAATCGTTAGCACTTGTGTTGCTGTCAAATGGACGCGGTTTGTGTGCAGAACTCTCACCTTTTCTTATCAATGAATCAAATAGTTCAATGTACTCTGACGCAGCATGAATTAGAGCACTGTCCTCAGACACCGATGGGCCTCACTCATGATGATTTAATAACACGGGATATTTAAAAAACAAAAGGCAAATTGTTGCTAAGTAGGTCAAATCTAAACTTATTCCAGATGTGACACTGGCTATCTGCTCTCCCACGGGTTTTTGCCCGCACGTTGATAGTTTTGCGATCGCGCTTCTGGGACAAGATGTTCTCTCCGCACCTAGGTCAGATGGTTTTAGGTTATCTGCAAAGCCATTGGTTCTTTTTTTTTTTTTTGAGCCCTTGGATGAAAATGTCAATTTTAGTTTGATTTCAATCTTTCATTATTAATCCCTCAGTTGTGGGATTGATTAAAAGTGTAGGGCCCTTTTTTTTTTTTTCTTCCTTTTTAACTTAGTCTGATTTCCCTCAGCAGGTGTTGAATCAACCCAGCCCTTTCCTTCTCCCAACACCCCTGCAACACATCAGAAGCCATGATCATCAGACTGGGCAGACTGACACCTGGATACTTCCGCCTCCTGCAGGTATTTAATCTTGGATTCAGAAACCAATTCTGATATTCCTGAGCTCAGAAAATGTTGATTTCATTCCAAATATTCCTACCTCATGTCCAACCCACGCCTTGATGTGCTGGTCAGATACAGGAGTTCTTTTAGCACCAGGCTGATCATGCCACAGGAAATCATTCCTGCCTGGTGCCATTAAATTGTCTAACTCCTCACTCTGGCTGTACTTATGTGCAATTATCTCCTTTTGCTGTGCAAAACCATTTACAGTGCAACATCCTGTAATATATATAATTTTGAGTTTATTTTTCTAGCGTTTTATTTTTGTTCTTTCACTTAGATGCTTATTTCTCATCAGACTGAAGAGAAGGATTACATAAGATTAATTTTCAATATTTATGTGGCCATATTTAGCAGCAACAATTTTTCCTTTTTTTTTTTTTAAATAACTTTTGTCATCCTTTATTTCAGAGTAATGATAAATATAGATGTAGTTTAACCATTTGCAGCCCTTTCGCAAGCACGTGGTTTATAATAGATAAGTCAGAGGATCTTTGGTGCAAAGTGGAATCCCCCAGCCGCTATTGGTTGATGCTTTTGTTTGTAGTGGGGGATGGCGTATTTGAGCACGGGCAGCTGCCTGAGATGCCTGAGGCGGTAAAATGTAGACATTCCTATTTCTATGCTCAGCCATCTTAGACAGCATCCACCACCCTGTAACTCAGAACTTTGTGCTCTATTAAGGTTGGATCACATATTGCAGAAGAAGGGGTCAAGTGTTTGAATGAGCTCTTTAGCTAGTCTTAACAGCCCTAGCTGCCTTCTGTTTGATGTCACAAACCTCTTCTGAATGGGTCATTGTATCCACCGAGGGCTAACTTTTGACCTCTGTTTATCTCTGCAGAGGCAAGTTGCCGGTGAAGTGCAGACCCAGCCCCAAGACCGTACCATCAACCAGATAGCCATGATGCTGGCGATCATGGGTTTAAGTCTGTCCTACTACAGCGCTAAACAAATGACAGAGAAGGTCCATGTGAGCCCGGAGCCCTGAAGAGACTTCTTTTTTTTTTTGTTTGTTTTTTTTGACATGGCAGATGTCGATGGATGAGCCAATGAAAAGTGGAGGGCACCAAGCGGAGACATGGCGGTGGTTTCCGAGGCCTCGTTTTTCCCTCACCCAACTATCACATGCACACTGAATTAACACAATCCCTCGCTCACCAGCTGCTTCGGGGCTCCCTGCTTTCTCCACATTTCCTGTATCGGGGAACTTGAGGGTTTATCGGGGGTTGGTTCACTCAGGGTGTTTTCAATGAGGCTGTTTGTTCATGAACTGAGCACAATCTGCCGGGTCCAACCATTAGTTCTTACAAAGGTACATGCTTGCAAGATTCCACCAGAACTACTGAGCTGTAAGCAGGGGGCAGCTCACAGCATGTTCAAACAGGATCAATAATCTAAGCAGTAACAATTACAAGTGGAAACTGTTGCAACTGATTTACCTGTAAGGAAGTGATGGCAGGCCCATAATGTAGTTGGGGAATCTAAAGCCCTTCAGGTGTTTGCCTTTAATGGGCAAACCTTTTTAGAGCCTTGTGAACAGACAGAATTATATAGTTACAGTGTGTGTGTGTATGTATATATTTCAACATCTATCTCTCTCTCTCTCTATATATATATATATATATATATATATATATATATATATACACACACACACACATTCAATTGTGAATTGTATCCGTCAAGTGTCAGAATATGTATTTGCACAAGCTGAGGAAAACCTTTTCAAATACTACAAGAGATCTGCAGAGGGACGTATTTTCTTTTTTTTCCTGTTTATCTAGCTTTTAACATTGAATAGATGAAGTCCTATCGAGATGTTGCTACCTTTACCCTCCTGCAGTATCTACTACAGTTCCACCTCGACACTGAACACTGCATAAGTGTGCAGACTTTTAATCAAAGAAATTCATGAGCCTGTGTTTTTAACTGATGAATGTACGACTTTATTTTGTATTGATTTAATAAAGCTGTGAATACTTTGAATGGGCTGCGCAGTGGCTGTCAGTCGTATACTTTGAAACCAAACCAAGCGATATTTTCAAGTCGAGTTGATTGCTGCTGAGGCTGGCACTGAAAGCTGGTCCTGCCACATGTTTCCTGCCTGACTGTTGCAACAGGAAGTGGTTCTTTGACTGTGTGTGAGACTCCCACTTTTGTTATGTGTGCGTGTGGGTCTCGGCACAAGCAAGCCCAAACTGCAAATGAATCAGCGAAAACTATTTGGTTGGAAAGATAGGGTCTTGCGCTGAACACATTTGACATTGCATAAATTGTAATATCAAAAATGGACCGTTAATAAGATGAGTAAGTCCAACCGGTAACACGTTCCGATGAGAACGTTTTGGAATGCGATTAAGTGGGAACGGACCTGAGATTATTTCTGACAGCTGAGGTTTCAAGGGAAGACAAATGGAAAAAATTCAGGTGTGTTAAACATCTTGGTTTAAAGCCTTGATCAGTGGCGATATCATGTGGAGGTTATAATGGCGGTCGGCCGATGTGAGCCGTGATCTTTGGCAGCTCACTCCCGCCCTTTCCTGTTCCAGACAGGTTTGACTCAGGTCAGTGCTTGCTTTTCAGCATGTTTGTCCCTTGTCGTGCTAACGCGCGCATGCCTGCTCCCCCTGACATGATTCCCTATGACGGGCTCAGACTTCATTGGGCACAGTGTTTCGTCTGACCCTCGCCACAAGCTCCTCCCCTCGCACATCACCCGCTAGCATCTGACTTTGGTATCCCTAGTAATGCTAGCTCGGGACACAGACGTTGAAGAAGGGCGCCCATTGGCCGAGTGTTGACACGTCACTAGAACTGACCCCGTTAGAGCCGTAGAGACAAAGGGACAGAGAGGCTATTGGTCGGGAATACCGATAGGAGGGTCCCTATTTGTGTTGGGAGTCTGTGTGTGTGTGTGTGTGTGTGGGGGGGGGGGCGACTGCGGTTGGAAACACGTTTTCTGAGATGATGATGCTTCAATTGGGAATGGATGGAATTCCTGCGTTCAGTTGTGAACAAGGTACACAAACAGGACTGTGCGGCTCATTCTCACCTGTACTGTGCAATGATGCCATCAGTTTGAGCTCTTTTCTCTTTTTTTGCTCTGTTAAATAACTACATAACTACAACAACTACATTAGACTGACATCGCACTGATCATGTTATATTCTCCCATAACAAAAGTGCTATATGGTGCAATATATGAAGTATTGGGTCTATCCAGACTCTTACGAGAATATTTCATGTTTTTTTCTGCTGTTATTTTGACAAATAAAAATTTTTAAGCAAGATACTGGCTCTGTGGTTATTAGCTTTTCTGAGACACTGCTGAAAAATTTGTCGCATTTTATACATCTGACATGCATGATCTCATGGCGATAGGATAATCTGAAATTTTTACACCAGCAGGAAAAGATGCACAGGCTGGTCACATGCCACCCATGTGTCCCATCAGCTCATGTCCTGCAGCTTTGGCTACATCTGGATGCAGGAGGTTCACCCCGGGGAAGCATCCGTCCCAAGAGCTGCTGTTGTGACTACCACAAAACGTTTAAACTGTAAATAACAAAATGTCTCTTCTTGCAGACACACACACAAACACACACACACCGTAGTACATTCAGCTGTGTCCATTTTTATCTTCTGTTACATCAAATGCTTCTCTTGAGATGGAAAAACAAGGTCAATACTTTGGATCTATTTTCATTCTGTTTATTCATTTTTCAACAACTCATTATTCAATTTCCAACTGGATCTTTTGGAATCAGAAGTGGAAGGTGTTATTTTTTGATTTACAGATGTAACGCTATAGTTTAGAGGTTCTCCACAGCGCTTTACCTTGTCATGTCAAAGATATGTTCCCCCTTGTTAACTGTTTTCTTCTTCCTCTCCCTATTTACCTACTGCCTTTTGATCAGGAATCACTCAGAAAACCATTTATCTCCAGACGCTTCTCCTCCCGTTTATGGCTCGAAAGTTTTCCCCCTTCGGGGTTTATGATCATTTAGCCTTTGGCAGCTGCTGTCTGAGGCTGCATACTGTATTCAGAGAAAACACAATAAAGAATAAACTGATCGATGTTCCAAGAATCTGGTTAAATATTATTTGAAAAGGCTGGTTTAATCTATTTTGCTGTTGAACAATTATTGATAGTTCAATATACTTTGTTACCTAAGTTTAAATATTTTGACACAAGGAAAATAAATGCAGAAAGATATTACTACGGCATCATTTACGTCAGCAACTAAATACTGGAATCTCAGTCGCCTAAACCCTGACTTGAAAACTGTATTTGGTAAACTTTGTTCTATATTAAATTCTATGTCCATTCATTATCTATCCTGCAATCAGGGTTGCAGGGAGCAGAAGCCTATCCAAGCTGTCATTGGCCAAAAGACATCTTTCACCCCGAACCAGTTGTCAATCAATCGCAGGGCCACATATAGAGACATACAACCATTCTTTCCCTCATTCATACAAAATATCATGACAAACAACCATTCACCTTTTCATTTACACGTCATATTGAAACATATGACCATTCACTCTTTCATTCACATGTCTGGCCAGTTTGGGTCTCCAATGAACCTACTGCATGTTTTTGGACCATTGGAGGAAAACCATGGGGAGAAGATGCCAACTCCACACAGAAAGGCTGACAGAATCGTAACCATGCGGAACCTGTTGTATCCTAAGTTTTTTAATAGAAATGTTCTGCATGGCTAAATTGCTAGAGCTGCATAGATATTAAAAGATATTGCAATTACCTGTTTATCCTGTTGCACGCTGCTTATGCCAAACCACAAAAACAGATATTTGCATGTTATAAATCTTCAGCCCTCCTTCAGTGGATCCCCATTGGATTTCACTTATCAGGTGGATTTTAATCAATAGCTGTCATAATGGGCGTGTCACACAGTTTCAGAAATGATTATATCTCATCAATACTTTCCAACACCAAAATTATTGTTGATTTTCTTTTATACACTTTCAGCATTTTGAAAAAGATTGAATAGAGCCTGTTGAACATCCTCAATGAAACTCACAGAAGGAAGGAAAGTGATTTGAATTAAACCACCATCTGTCCTGTTTTCTGATGGCACAAATAGAAATGTTATGCAACTGTCCACTTCAGTCACGCACTTGTCACCCAACTTTTTATGACATTTTGTCATGTTCATTAAACTGATATTGCCGCGGTCAGTGTCTCACTTTCCAGGACAAGCATCGACTCTGACTTCAGTCCGGCCTTCTCTCAGACATGCCACCCGTTGATCTATTGTAAGCCAGAGCACGCTTTCATCAGCATATAATTGGGGGCGACAACAATCATTGTGACATTATTTCCTGTGTTTCTTCAGCGCCACTGCAGTCAGCGTGATACACTCATCGGTAGTGACACTCCATATGTCGGCCATTGTGCCGAAGTTCTGTCCACATATTTACGCTAATACGAAAACAAAAGCCATGTTCCTGTATGGTTTTACACTAACCGAAAGCTTAACAGAGCGAGTAAGTGAGAGAAGCTGTTACATAACATAGATATAAAAGATTGACACTGAATGTGCTTTCGTGCTGAGTGGAGGTTGCTGTACTTCTCTCGACAAATACTGATGCTCGGATGAAAAATGTATTTTGTATTTCATCGTACTGATTTCCAATATTTATTTATTTTTTCCTCGAATGTTGCTGCTGCAACACCCGAATTTCCCCTATGGGGATCAATAAAGTATTATCTTATCTTATCTTATATTAAGATTTCCAAAGCCATTTGAATTCAACCACTTGCATCAAGTTAGGAAATTTAAATTGCCGCCTTGACCTCAAGACCACATATAAAACTTCAGAAAGGGTTGACGATATGTTTCATTAACCGCAGACAACTGACAATTGACAACTTCAACATCAAGTTCCCAAACTTTTGTGTTTCACCGCTTAAATATTTCTGGTATTTTTGGGGCATCTCTCCTATAATCAAGGCTTCTTCGCAGTGGGTGTTTCGATCCATGTCAGGGATAAAACCCCTATGGTAGAATAACTATTGCAGCGGACTCGATGTGGAGATAAGAGGGAACTAGGATTCTGTTTATCTCCATAGTTTGGTGTTTTTTATCACGGTTCTGTTTTGATATGAAGTGTGTCTGTCTCATGTTCATGGCATGTTTTATTTTGGGTTTTACCTCCCATGTTTACATTCTCTTCAATTAATTAGTCCTTGCCGGCTGCTTGTTCCCTAGTTATGCTGCCATAGGCTAACTCTGCTGTGGGATATCCCATGATTTACCCCTCTTATTGCTCCCACTCTTCCTATCCTGTCTGTACTCGTGTCCCATCATCCATGCTCGATGACATCCTCATTTTTTCTCCTGACTACTTGCACTCTCTCATTTTGCAGGTTCCAACAGGGCATTGCTGCTCCAGCGGTCTCACTCTCTCTCTTTCTACCCCAACCGGTCGAGACAGAAGGCCGCCTGCATCGAGCTCAGATCTGTCTGAGGTTTCTCCTCCAGTAAAAGGCAATGGTTCCTTGCTGGTGTCCCTGACTGCTAATGATAGAATGTTGTTGTTTTTTTATGTAAATCATTTTGAAAAGTATTTTCCAGAACTGCCCAACACGTAAAATGTCATCAGTCAAATGTTTAGTGATTGGGCACTATATTAATAAAATCTGACTGATTTGACTTGACTTGGTGTCTCTGGCCAATCACATTCTGCCCTGACTCCGTCACACACCTGCCTTGTGTTGTTTAATGACATAACATGTATTTTAGTTCTGTTTTTTCTTGGTGTGTTTGTTCATTAATTGATTGTCTTTGGTTCTTTATGAGACTGTTTGTATTTAGTTTTGATGTTTTATCTTTTTTCAGTTCTTCACTGCTGCATTTGGGTCACCAGGACTCTACAACCTCAACAGCCTGGCTTAATCTGACATTTTTCTTAATAATAATAATGACAATAATAATAATTTTAAGTTCAGCGCATGGGGGAAAGGGACAAAACACAGCTTTAGCCAAAGCAGTGTAGGTGCCATAGAGAGGTTATATGGGAGCCACATAATGATGACTTGTTTTTCTTATGATTTAATGAATTCATCAAGACTTATAACCACATTTATTTTTCAGTGAGGGCACTGCAGGTCTTTCATTCCTTTTAATGTTTCATGATGACGAGTTTCTCTAACAAAGTGCAGCATTTCCGCCGCCCAAACGTTACCAGGTCATAGGTGATGAATAAGGGATCTCGAGAGAACACCCTTTGAGCATATACAAATGCAGACTGAATTTAACATGATAAAGGACAAGGTAAAAAGGAAAATCGTATTTCGATTTTTTTTTTCCTTTGTAGCCCGTGTGGAAACCTTGAGGGGAGACTCAGCAGGAAATACACTATTCAAACAAATTGCACTAAATGGTCCAAAAGTCAAAGGTAAAAGGGACACCTGGGTTTTAGACTATCTGGTTGTTCACCTGGATGGAAAGTAATCTGAACTTGTTCTCACTTGAGAGGGGTGACAAAGGTCAGCATGACACACTGGCCTGTTTTAAGCCCCGCATTTAGTGAAAAATGCTAAATTATTTGAAGTTAGTCAATTTTCTGAAATGCTGTCTCCAAACCAATGTGTCGGTTTCCTACTGTACTTCACCAACTATCCGTAGCCTGAGAAAGTTTTTTTAACACCCAGCAGAGCTTTGACAGGCACATTTTTTAGCTGAGCTGCTGAATGAGAGGGCCAGAGCCGATGAGCTGGTGATTTCCTGTCTGTGCGGGTGGGGGATGTTTGCGAGTGGAACAGCGGCTGTGGAAGCCAGAACCAGGAATAGGCAGTGGTTAGGGAATTACAGACTTTGGCTTTGCTGGTTTTGAAAGTTACACTTCGTACTTTCTCAGATATTCCTGTTTTGTTTTAATAGTTACCCTGGGAAAATAAACATATTCAAAACATCAGTGTCACATTGAGGCAGGTTATCCACTTTCATTTCCTGAAGAGGCCGTCTCCCTTCAGGCAAGGCAACTTTGTTTGGAAGGCAATAGAAAGACATCATTAAAATACATTTGAACAACATCAAGGCAGACTGTATGAGACAGTATGTGGAACATTTTATTTAAGGGAAAAAATCTTTTAAAAGTAATACCAACAGTGCAAACAAAATACAAAAACTAGATTTTTTCAAAACTTCTCTCTACATCTTTGAATTCGTCTCACTTGTCATTCAATATGGACATCTCTACATTTCACAGTCCTCTTTCTCACAGAAAGGATTTGACCCAAAAGACTTATCTTTCGTTGCTGATTTGTTTCTTCCACTTGCTGTTACCTGTATGTGTGTGTATGTGTGTGTGTGTGTGTGTGTGTGTGTGTAAGCCTGTCTTTAATTGCAACATATACATGCCCTGCAGCCCATATGACCTGGATTTCAGCAGTGAACTACATCCTTATAAATGAACTCTGACACACATCTGCTTCTGTTTTATCTTTCTATACGTATTCCGATGATCTCACAGCTTTTATTAGGCTACTTATATGGACTCCCCTGTGATCAGGCAAGTTGGGGAAATTGAGGAAATCGCTCTGTTAAGCTTTCGGTTAGTGTAAAACCATACAGGAACATGGCTTTTGTTTTCGTATTAGCGTAAATATGTGGACAGAACTTCGGCACAATGGCCGACATATGGAGTTGAGAAATACTGATTATGAATTTATGAACTTTAACATATACTTTAAACTCATCAGTTGAAAAGGATACAACGTATTGATGTTGCTGAGTTCTACAGGAACATTAAGTGAGTGGTAGGGTGATGGTTCTCTTTGTTCTCAGTGATATTTTTGTTAGCATGATTTGGCCCCACATCAGAGTCAAAGATCAGAGAATTTCAGGTTTGTATTGAATGTCAATCAAATAAAACTTCAGCTCAGCACTGCCTACAAAGGGGTCTAAACAGGTCATATTTCCCAAGCCTGGGCCCCAGGGGCATCGGGTGTGTGAGCATCCAAACTAGAGCTGCTGGTCAGAAACAGAACCCAACCAGTGTCACTTGACTTGTGCAAAGAGATCAAGTTAATTTTTGCTTTAGAAAAACAGCAGGCCCACATGGCCGTCCCTGCAGAGGTGCATGCATGTTGTGTCACCCTTGGAGACAGTTATGCACAGAAAATGGGGGAGGTGCAGAAGCTTTTTATACCCCATTCATTCATTATCTGCACTACTAATCCTGCACTCAGGGTTGTGGGGGGTTGGGGGCTGCCATTGGGTGAGAGGCGGGCTTCCCTCTGGACCAGTCGGCAGTCAATCTCAGGGCCACGTAAACACAAACAACCATTCATTCTCTCATTCACAAATCTGAGCAATTTAGGGTCTCCAATGAACCTAGTGCATGTATTTGGACTTTGGAGGGAAACGTGGAGTAAACCCATTCGGACACAGGGAGAACATGCAGACTCCACACAGAAAGGCCCCCTGTCAAAATCCAACCAGAGACCTTCTCGCTGTGAGGTGGAGGCGCTAACCACTGCCCCAACATTGTAATTGTTATCAATATTTTAAATCAGATTCTCAATGAATGTAATTGTACTGGCAAAAGTTCTAGTTTTTGTTACATCTGATGCCTCAGTTCGTCTACTATTGTTTTGCTTCACTCACAGTTACCAGTCTTACTCTTGTTAGCTCTAATGTCAGTTGACTGTGTAAAGGCATCACATAAAGTTGCTTAGTATGTTAGTTTAGTGCTGACAGCAAGTCCCCGAGCAGTATAACTCTCCTCTGCTCTGTTGCAAATCAGACAGGTGCAGGTCAGTTAAGATTCCAATATAGGTAGACTTACATGCAAATATGAGAGAACATTCTAGACCAGTTTTGCTTTGCTGTAGCAGGGGGGAGTTGCAGAGTCCTGTTTGGTGCATAAACATGTAGACTCTGGGGTCACTTTCCATTTTGTTGCATAACATTATTTATGACGATGTAAAGTAAGGCTGCCATAGTTTCTCACTGAGATACTCACATGTGCTTTACATGCACTAATGTCAGTGTTTCAGAAACTTGTGTTGACAAAACACTTGTGTTGTCTTGTGTTCAGCCTTGCTTTGCTTCTCACTGGGACAGCTGAAGAATAAACAATGAGTGCATAGAGTCAAATGGACTTTTACATTTTTGCATATCTTTATTGTGTGTTTTGTTTTTGTTTCTTGCAAATCAGTTCCTCTCGGTGGGCTAGTACAGCAACTTTTTCTTCTTTTTCCTGGTTTGTGTTTACGCTTCCCTTCACCTGGCTGATTTCCCCACACCTGCTCCCCATCACTCATCAGAAGCTCATCTTGCTTCCACCAGAGGCCCTGTGACAGCCAGGCATCGAGTGTCCAAAATTCCACTGTGACATGCTGCTTGGTGATTCAACTGTGGTTATGTATTAGCTAAGATGGACACGAAGAGGGATCCTTCGATAATGCAAGCTCTTGACATGCATATCCCGAATTTTTATGACGCAACCTCGTTTGAACGCCTCCCTCCAGTGCCAAATGTGCTTCTGTTTTGGCAGAATGGCAGGTAGCTAAACTTGCAGCCTGTTTTTTTTGGGCTTCAGCCAGACTGGAACCAATAAAGCATCCATCTGATCCTTAGTTAGTATCACTTTATGTGCACTTAAAAAAATGTTGCATTAATCCTATGCTTTCCCAATTTCCGAATCAGTTCATTCTTGTGTGATGACCTATTCTAATCAATCGCCTGAGTGTTACTGAGATCCGCTTTGTTTGGAAACCACTGATGAAATTCACACCTGTGTGTGATGTGTTCCTGTTTTATAAAAGTTGTGTAATGTGTTTTTGTGATTTAATTGTAGGCACCTTAACCTAACACATTCTAAACATGTCTGTATTTGTGTTTACATTTTGGTGATGAACTTTAAGTTGCAGTGAGGAGAAATAGCAGGCCGGTTTTTAGGAAAGCGCCTCCTGCACTCCAGTTAAAACATAGCTCGGAGCCACTCCTCAACTGGTTAGAACTGGTTGCCCTGTGAAACAAATCTTACACAAGCCCTTGGAGAAGGCAGGAACCACAAAGAACACAGGGGTATGACAGGCTCATACCCTTTAAAAAATCTGCTTGGTGTGCTGAAATATTTGCATGACTGCCCATCAGAGAAAATGTCACACATTACATATGTAAATTCAGCAGCTTTTTTTGTTCTCCCCTAAATCAGTTCAATATAACTTGGACAAAAAACTAAGATTTGTCATCCCATTTAATGACCCATTTTTAAACATGTCTTGAGACAAACTATCTGATGACAGGTCAGTGCTATAGTATGTGTCACGAACAATGGCACGTAAACATTATCAACATGATGGGAGGGCAAAGGCAAACCAAACTGATAGCGGCAGCCTGCTGAACCATCCAAAGTCCATCCATTCATTGTCTACCGCTCTTTCTACTCAGGTCATGGGGATGTCATCAGGCAAGAGGTGGGGTACACCCTGGACACCAGTCAATTGCAGGACCACATAAACAGACAGACAACCATTCACACATCTCGGCAATTTTTCTAATTGAGCTATTTGGGATTGTGGGAGGAAGCCGGTGCAAACCTGTTGGAATTGAACAAGCATCCTTTGTGCTATGAGGCTAAAGCGCTTACCACTGTGCCACCTCCATTTGAAGTCATGAGCAAATTTCACAGACTACAGCAAATAGACAGCTACCACCAACAACTGCATAAAAGTAAAAATCCCCCACAACAGCAGGTGATGGTCACCTGGGGTTGGGTTTGGGGGATAGCAGTGTTTTGAAACTCGTTAATGAGGGTCCATTAAGAGGATTAAACATTTAGTAACAAATAAGAGCATACAGATTAAACGAACACATTCAGTCTCTGAGTAAAAGCAATAAGTATTCGGAAAGAATCAGTTTCCAGCTGGGAAGCTCCGACGCCCCTTTATATGGTAATTGGTCTCTACTTATATAGTGCTTTCATCACCTTGTGATTCCAAAGTGTTTTACAGTGGATTATGTTCACCCATTCCAGCCATCATTCCACTGCAAGACGTCCGAGAAACAGGGTTTCGTTTGCATCTGTTCATACTGTCACTGGTAGTCGAAGAACGATTGAATCATCGGTGCCTCCTGTCAGTCACTGGAATGTGTCAGAGAACGTCTCTCCCTCTGAGCTGTTTTTATGGGTGTTTTAACAGACAACTTGTGTTTGTGTTTATGCGTAATAGAGTGTTCAATGGCAACAATGAGGTCAGTCAGTAGCAGCGGGCCACCAGCCTGTGGCCTGCAGATGACTGGGTTTTGATCACATGGATTATAATCCCAACCTTTTCGGAGTGTCTTCCAAGGAAGCTAGGATTAAGAAAATATGTGAGATATTTCTATAAAGCCTTTGCTATCGATGTTTTCATGTCAAATATTGTATTGGGATAAAATTCATGATCCATTCTTACAATGATGATAAAACAATTAAGATACCAAGTTAACTGAAAAACATTCAATAAAAATTCAGGTTGATCAGAAAGTATAAAGTGATTATGAATCATTTACAATTTTGTACTTTAAATGCTCCACAATTTTATGTATCCTTTTGCTGCAGGTAGTCTGTTACCAAACTGTAATGTTATCCCCTGACTGCTCTTCACAAACACAGTTTGTCCATCGAGCGCTGATCCCGACTTGCTGTTTTAAAGGATTCAAATAATTTCTCTCGTAAAGTAGGTAATTAGTTTTTTTTTCTGCATATGACTACAGATGTGTTGTTTCTTTAAAGTAACTGTAGCTTTTTCCACTATCATATCCTTTGCCCTTAGATGCAGAGCACTATGAAAGATTTTTACCCCTTATTACCAAGGAAAACTGAAATCTTTATTCGAACAAACTAAAAACTGTGAAACAATAGAATTCAGTTTGAGCCAAGGTTATGATGTAAGAGAAAAACTCATCAAAATGAATTCTGGAAAGTAAAACAAGCCATGAGTGGGTACTTTATTGGTTGTTACACAACAGTTGGCAGGATGGCCAACGCACGGGCTCATAACACACATGTCTGCAGGGTCTCGTAAACACGAGAGGAAAAAAGAGGTTTGTGTGTACAAGTAGAGCTGCTCACGCGATGTCGTAGCTAGTTTATGTAACTGCATTCAAACAAGCTCATTGTATAAAAAGCATGTACTTATACAACATGTTTAAATGGAGTATGAACAATGAAAATCTAAAAACATTCAAAAAGTTGAGAGAAATATATCAAATCAGCAAGAAGTCCAGCTCCGCCCATTCTCTCCATTTAAAATGATGCTATATCATGATCCTAAATAGCCTGTCATTTCTCTGAGTTATCAGAAGACCCTGACTCGTCCTCATGTTTTGCATATATATACATGTATATGAAAAAAACTTGTTTTTGTTGTTAGTTCGCAAGTGCAACCTCACTTGTTGCACAGGAAGTTCACTCTGGTCTCAATTAAAGTCTGTGAGAGTTTGCAACTATCATATGGTACAGTTAACACATTGACCCCATGTGAATTGTCTTATTTTTGGAAAAAAAAAAAAAAAGCACTGGCGATCCAAAAGAGCTCGAAGCCATTAAAAGTATATAATTCAATCTGACAGGTTAAATCGATGAGCTTGTTGACTGGTGAACTGAAGAGCCGAGTTTGTCTCCGTGGTCTCTGTGCTGGCTAACACAACTTAACATATTATTTTGTCTTCCTCATATTCATATGTGCTGCTTTGCAAAGAAAAAATCGAAGGACCGATCGTTCATGTAACGCAGGCCAAGCAGCTGTCTTTCTATCTGACCCACTGACCTGGATAAAATCATCATCTCCATGTATTGTCCAACAGGGTGAAGGTAAGCCGTTTCTGACTTGAGAATGTCAGTTGCATTAACCTTAACTTCCATCATTACAATATTCCGGCCATGTTTTTTTTTCTGGTGATATAGAGCAAAGGGCAACAGGATCCATATTACATGCATTCATCCAGTCGTCACTTCCTGCCCGTGTGCTGATCTATCTCTACGCTTGGGGCTATTTTGGAGGGGGAACATTTCACTGGTTGGCATTTTTACTTATGAACACAGCTCATGTAATCCTTAACCGCCAGTTTGTCTCTGTCCTATACAAGTGCCAAAAGAAGGTGGGAAACCCAGGGATTTGAGACGGGGGGCTCAGGGAGGGGGTTGGCGTGATACTGAGAGACTGAGAGTAAGGACAAGCACACACAGATGGTGACCTGCTGTGAGGATTTTCACCTTCAAATTAGCATGAATGTGCTGTGGTGTCCGCTGACCTAGGCGTGGCCATGTTGTCACAGAGGATCGAAAGCATTTTACCCGACCATACAACTTTCAACATGTTGATCAACTACACAAGACAGATTTCAGCGAGGTTTCATGTTTTTTGCGCTCTTTTTTAAAATTTTCTCCACTGTATTTCATTACTATTTAAAATTCATTGCTGTTGCATGCATCATTCAAAAGTGATTCAAAGTGATAACACGACCACATTATTTGACTTTACGTAAACTTTATCTCATCTCAGCTGGTCATTACATCATCACTGGACATATGTCAACAGCCCATCCCCCGTCCGTCCTCATCACACATCGCACAAGACGGTATGGAGATTAACCACAAGGTCAAATGGGTTAAATAAGCACTTAGTTTTGAATGACTCTCAAAAAGCCAGGTAATTCTGAACTTTATTCTAAACATTTCACGAGTCCTCGCTGAGACCAAATTGCCTAGTTTGTAATGTTTGTTTCAATAAACTTTCTTTATATGATAAAGAAGTACTGGTTATAAATATAATACAGAATATGACCCCCCTCTTTTAACAGAAATTAAGTTTCCATCCTAAAACAAGTATTCTGAAAGTCTGTCTGAGTCTCAGGTAAAAGAACTGCTCTACGTATAGCAGCATAAATTTCAGCTTGACCTGTTTACCCATTACGTTGTCAGTCCTGGTTCATGTAATAGCTTACATTGTCAAATTTATGGCTGCTGTTCTGAATTTAGGCAGTGCGGAGTTCTGTCCATGTGACATAACAAGGCCATCAACCCTACCCACCAAAAGCAAACAGCCAAAAAACACCATGTGTGGCGTATAGTGATTGTGGGGTTTTAGGCAGACCCCAGGGGTTTTCTTGCACCTTTCCTGCATGGATCACTTTTCACTTTGCCAGAGTCGTCACATTCTTTGCATTAGGGGAGGGGGCTCGAACCCCGGCACTGGATGAGCCTGTCCTCTGTCGCCTCCCCCAGCTCTCCTCCGTGGAGGCTTGTGCTGCTGATTTGCCCTCTGACTTTCAACAGATGACACTGCGGTGCATGTGTAGGATAAACATAATGACAAAGCAATGCACACGTACACTGTGTTCTGTACATTGTGTTCCACATCCTGGACCAATGTATTGTCTGAACGTTTGCCATCTAGTGGTCAAAAATAGACTTGAGTGTAGGAACACTACCAAAAAAGGATGGATCTCAAATGTACTGCGAAGTATTATTACTGGCCACAGGCACGGAGAAACATAGGATCATAGGCTCACACACAAAGACACGGTTTATTATGATTTTCATACTTGTTTTGAAAAGACGGGTGATAGGTTAATAAAAAATCTGCTGATTAAAGTGCTGATTTCTCCAAGACACCTTACTTAATGTCATTTCAATTTGATTTTTTCATTTATTTTATGTATTTATTATTTTATATTAATGCCTTGCGGGATTTTCCTCTCTGCGTTCAACCCATCATGGATTAACCATGAGCAGTTGGCAGCCATCTGGCGGCTCCAGGGGAACACTTAGTGGTTCGGCGTCTTGCTCATCAACACTTCGACTGGCTAGCAGTAGCCGGAAATCGAACCAGGAATGTTCGGTTCCAAGGACGATTGCTCGAATCCCCTGCGCCACGCACAACCAAAAATTTTCATTTTTTTTACGACCCACATGTCTGCATACCTGTTATTTCTCTAACCATAGCCTACATCTATCTATCTATCTATCTATCTATCTATCTATCTATCTATCTATCTATCTATCTATCTATCTATCTATCTATCTATCTATCTATCTATCTATCTATCTATCTATCTATCTATCTATCTATCTATCTATCTATCTATCTATCTATCTATCCCACGTCATTAAGTTTAATAAATGTGGGTTGGGCCCACTTCAAGATATCATCTTAAACAGTTCCCATTTAAAACCACTTCCCAACATCTTATTGGCTATTTATCTAACTGGTTGATCAATAAAATAACCAGTTCTTAAAATATTAATCCCTCGCAGCCCTGCACACAAAGTAAAATTTTGATGAGCAACACAATACAGTAAATATTATACAATAAAAATAGTTTATATTCATATTTTAAGGTGTTGTCTGTATAATTGAAATACAAGGACCCCTATAAATATCTGTCACGGGGGCAGCAGAGGGAGGCCCAGACTTCCCACTCCCCAGCCACATGGTCCAGCGCTTCTGGGGGCCCACAAAGGCGCTCCCGGGCCAGCCTAGGAAGGAACGTAGATCGATTGTAGATTGAGAGCTTTGCCTTCCGGCTCAGCTCCCTTTTCACCACGACAGACTGGTACAGAGTCCGCATCACTGCAGACGCTGCTTTGGTCCGCCTGTCAAGTATCCACTCCACTTGGGGAAGGACCTCTTACCCGACCCGGAGTAGGCACTCCACCTGTTTCCGGTTGCGCACCATGGTCCGAACATCTACAAAAAGTAGAGACTCGATCCTGTGGCCACCAAACCAGATCCCCTTGACGCCCTGGCTGCACCTAGAAATTCTGTCCGTAAAAGTTATGAACATAATTGGTGAAAAAGGGCCAACTCAGAACCGATAATGCAGACCAAGCTCAGACACCGGTCACACAGGGAGCAAACAGCCCTTATAACAAGGTTCGGTACCCCATATTCCCGGAGCACCCCCCACAGGATTGGCCTCGGGACACGGTCGAATGCGCTCTCCTGATCCACAAAACACATGTAGACTGGTTGGGCAACCTCCCATGCCCCCTCGAGAACCCTGCCGAGGGTATAGAGCTGGTCCGCTGTTCCACGATCAGGACGAAAACCACACTGCTCCTCCTGAATCCGAGATTCAACGACCCGGCGGACCCCCCTCTCCAGCGCCGCTGAATAGACTTTACCAGGGAGGCTGAAGAGTGTGATATCCCTACAGTTGGAGCACACCCTCCGCTACCCGGCACTGTCTCCGACGTCCACGCAATGCGGCAGAAGCGTGTCAGCCATTGAAGAGCTTTTTGACTGCTTCAGCAACTTCAGCCGCAGAAATAGACGGACCCCCTCCAGAGTCCCCTGTCTCTGCTTCAATATTGGAAGGCGTTTCGACGGGATTGGGGAGGTCTGAGAAGTATTCCTGCCACCGATCTACAACGTCTTGCGTTGAAGTGAGCAGCGCCCTGCTCCCACTGTACACAGTGTTGATGGAGCACAGCTTGGCCCTCCTGAGAAGCCAGACGGTGGACCAGAATCTCCTCGAAGCCCACTGGAAGTCGTTCTCCATGAAGTCCCGAACTCGCCCCTCGCTCCCATGCCGCATGGCCTGCCGGTACCTGTCAGCTGCCTCCACAGCCTATTAGGCCAGAAAGACCTGATCGGACTCCTTCTTCAGTTTGACGGCATCCCTCACCGCCGGGATTCACCAGCGGGTTTGCGGCCCAACAGGTGCCGACCGCATTACGGCCACAGCTCCAGTCTATTGCCTCGACAATGGAAGTATGGAACATGGCCCATTCGGACTCAATGTCCCCCCGCCTCCCTCGGGACGTGGTTGTTGCTCTGCCGGAGATGGGAGTTGAAACTTCCCAGCAGACCCTTACGTTACGTTTGCGTCTGACCGGCATCCTCCCCCACCACCGGAGCCAGCTCACCCCCAGGAGGTAATCAGTTGACAGCTCCGCCCCTCTCTTCACCCCAGTGTCCAGGACGTGCGGCCCGCAAGTCTGACATGATCGAAGAACTGTGGGCTAAGTTGCGTGCACATATGGACACCTTTATGCCTGAACATGGTGTTTGTTATGGACAATCCATAACAAGCACAGTGGTCCAATAACAAAACACTGCTCGGGTTCAGAACGGGGGGCCGTTCCTCCCAACCACAGAAAAAAAAAAAAAACACACCAAAAAACACGTAAATTATGGAATCCTTCCTCAGATTGCCATCGTTGACTTTAAAGCATTTTTCACTACAAATTTTCAGAAAAGACAACCTAGAAATTCGAAATCTTTGGAAAGCCTCTTTTGCCATCTAGCGGCAATTCGACGTTATGACACATCGTTGAACAAGTTTCTACAATGAATTTCCTCATTATTTGACAATTGAATTGCATCACAAAAAGACATATAAATAGAGCTGTGTAATTTTGTCCAAAATTTAATGAAGTCATTACTGCTGTCAGTAAAGTTGAAATGCAAATAATTAAACCAAAAAAATTCTGTCCCACAACCACAACTTATTAACAGAATCCATTTTAAAAGGATGTAGTCTTCATTTACTTTGAATATTAATGTGACTAGAATGTTGTAATAATAATCTCAATGTGGAAATTAGTGTAGATGTTTCATTTCTTCCTGAGGGTTCTTCCTTTATGGTTTCAGTTCTAAACTGTTAGCCTCTTTATCCGAGACCTCAGTGGTGAAGTGGACATGCCTCACTTTCAAACACTATGTATTTGTATGTATATGTATGTATGTATATATATATACATGCACACATATCCATATGTGTTTGTGTGTGTGTAAATTCAACTATTATTAATCAACAGAATTTTATCATCATTTGGAACATGGATTATTTGGTCAACTATACCCTTTTTGCTGCTATGGTGACTGTCACAAAAGCTGAGACGCTCCTCTTATAACTTGATGGTAACAAGTTTATGTTTGTAGTTTTTATAATTGCTGTTCTATGCATCAATACAACATGAATTCAAAGTATTCAGACGCATTTAGTTGTTACAACTTATGCGTTTGTTGTGTGTGTTTGTGTTTGTGTGTGTGTGTGAAACCTGATCTGCTCTGACAGGAGTCAGACTAGCTGCTCTTCAAATAGCCTGTCCGTGCATGTTGATGTAAAAGTGTAATACAGAGAACTATACCCATGATCCATGTGTTTTTCTGGGAATTGATGCCATGGTTACTTTTTGATGTGGGCACTTAAAAATGTGCATTTCCATGACCAGAAGCAGACATCCAATCAGTCATCGATGGTTCAGACGTCTCCGTGTGGCAAAGGCTTCTCAGGTTGCCAAGCAACCGGTGGCAAAAAAAAATAAAATCCTGACGGTCTGCACGAATGTGATTGGTGTTTGAGAAATGTGCTGCAACAGTCATTTAGGAAGAGTGACAGAGTGAAACCTTACATATATATATATATATATATATATGTATATATATGTATATACGCACATAACATATATAAGACTTTTAGATAAATGCATGTTCATAAAGCATATTTATATAAATTGGCACTTGTTTAAAGACAGAGTCTCAGCATCATCTCGAAGAAATTGATTATCAAGAACATCTATCAGGGTACTGAAGTGCTCCAATACAAAAAGCGTCAAAATAAGCATCATATTCTGTAGAACACGAGGACCTTGTGCTTGTGTGTGTGTGTATGCATTTGTGTGAGTGCATGCATGCACGCATGTGTGTCACGGTTACAGGATCCAGTCTACCGACGCTGGATGACAATGGACCTCTGGTTTTGGAAAAGAGAGTTCCTGAATTATGCATGAGGAACTCAACACCTGTTTCCAGGTAACCATCGGATGGATTCTGAAGCGTGACCCTGCCCCTGTCTGTGTGTGTTTGTGGGTGCGCACACCTGCGTGGGCACATGCACAAAAAAACAACACACCAGCCCAGTTACCTGTGTCATTCAGTCTTCGGGGACTATCAAGCTTGTGCATTTAATGAGACGGACTTATGACAATGACAGATCGCATGTCCTGTTTCTGAAGAATTTTTTGTACTTTTACAAAAGCTGCTGAGAAATTTATGAATGGAAAAAGGTCAAAGTTGACTGGGCAGAATTGAAACTGAAGCTGGACACGGAGACTGGGCAGAGGCTGGACAGTGCACCTTTCTGTTCAAAAATGAATCCTTTGTGGAAAGTTTATAAGACCAAAGTGATGAAGACCATTAATCCTGAGTATGAAGAGGACACTGCTGAAGAGGTACAATGATATCATTTCTCATAGTGTCCCCTGCACATCGTGAAATCTCCTGGTTTTTATTTAATTCATGCTGTTTTTATTTTTTTGCAAAGGCATTTTGAACTCTTGGGCAAAAAGACCTGGATTTAGATTTTTTTTTACGTGTCATTTTTAATTTGCAAGTTATATCTCTCTCTATATATACATGTGTATGACAATATGACACAGTAAGTCTATTTAGCAGGTCAAACATATGAGACTTTTTCTTCGATATCTTGAAGGAACATTGCAAGCAAGGCCATTTTCATAAAAAAATGAATTCTGGGACTCCTTTAGACATTGATACATCTGAAAGATAAAGCGTTGCCATTGGAGGAAATGGCTAATTCTTGTTTTTATATTGGAAAGCAGGAGTCACGCCAACATGACGCATTGTTATTGTTGTCACTGACTGATAACAGTTTTTCCAGTGACACAGAGGGAATCCTCTTGTTCTTCTGCACATGCCCATTTTCTCATTGCACCGCCTTTTTGCACTCCAGTCGAAGTTTAACGTCAGCAAAACCGGCGGTGCTGCTTTGACCCAGATCTCCAGAGTGCTGTGAAACTCTATCCCGCACAGGAGCTGAAGAGATGGATTAGCTGGCATTCCAGTGACTGGCGGGAGGATGAGACACATAGCACTAAGTCAAACTTTGGCAATGCCAGAATACTGTGTGTGTGTCTTTGTGCC
This sequence comes from Fistularia tabacaria, assembly GCA_901007705.1. Taxonomy (NCBI): domain Eukaryota; kingdom Metazoa; phylum Chordata; class Actinopteri; order Syngnathiformes; family Fistulariidae; genus Fistularia; species Fistularia tabacaria. The sequence continues at coordinate 21,858 of CAAKHD010011977.1, forward strand.
TGCACGTGTGCGTGCGTGCGTGTCTGTGTGTGTGGACAGATAGTTTCCATTTAGACAAATGTGCAGTTACTATTTGAGTCTGGATCGCTCCATGCACATTTGGGAAACGTGAGACGACTTAGTCAATGACCTTTCAAAGTGTCAAAACATGGCCTGCGGTGAAAATACACATTTGTATGAAAACTGGAAATTTGTAGAAAATCAATTCATTTTGGATTTCAAATGATAGGTTTTTAATGGATTAATGAAGTAAGTCGTGAAGTGTCAGGCTTAATCTGTTGTAGTATCGTATTGGTACACTAGATGTCACCCAAAGTCGCAATTTCTTTGTGAATCACGCAGTTCTGTGAAAGTTCCTATTTTTGCGAGCAGGTCAAATTTACATGTTTTCCTTTTCTTGGCTGTTGCAGGTCAGTGAGATGGCAAATGATATGAGTCCAGTGCAAGAGGAATTGGGTCCGACCGCCGTGTCCCAGCTGGCCCGGAGAGTAGGTGGACACGTCCGATAGTGGAACTAAGAAAGGAGATGAAGTACTACACTACTACGGACAAGAAGTTGTGTTGCTTAAACTCTAACAATTTTATTGTGATGGTAAATCCTTGCCAAAAAGTCTAGTTTCCTAAACCCAATAACTGATCAGTTGAAATCTGATCACAGATTTGATCTGACACTCACGGCTTACATAACATTTAAATTTTCTGCAGTGAGAGAAAGTGTTCAAATTAGTTTCGGTATTTCAGTGTTGCTCTGTTTCGTCCACGTCAAGAGTAGCATAGCTCAACTCAGACCCTTGAAAAAGAAACCCTCCTTTGACCTTTGACCCTGTGCGGGTGCTTGTGTTTAGATGCAAGGGGCTGGAACCAAAGGCTGGACCAGGCTCTCAGCTCTCTTCAGCAAAGACGATGAACACCAGCTTCTCGAAGAAACTGAGAGCCCTCCAGCAGCAGATCAGTGAGTGCGAGTTTTTTTAATATCTTAATTCAGAGCCATCCCTGAGGATCTCTGGATGCCTTCTCATGAGGCAATTAGTTCGGGGAGTAAATGTAACTACCCAGTAGCTTTTACTTTGCTGATTTCTTATGAAAAGACATCCAGTTATCAAGCCCAAAATACATTTTGGAACATGTAATAATATGCATTTGTGATACATCACTGGGCCACAGTGATCGAGTGACTCTAGAGATATTTGTTGTCATGAGTTATACTGCTTTGCATATAACCCCACGGTGACTGAATTGTGGAATTTCATCACGAGTTGCCTACCTCACCTGTACTACTTGTACCTCAAGACGTAATTGTGGTGCAACAACAGAAGGAAGTAGATGCGTTGTGCAACCTTGAGTAAAATCCAGATGATTTTGTTACGCAAATCCAAAACTGATATGAAGCAAAACTCATCAGATAACTGGTCATAATATTATTGTCTTGAAGGCTCCCTCTCTGGGTGTATACCAGCCCAGTCGATGCAAAAGCATTTGAATTGCCTTTTTAAATTTGTTCCGCTTTGAGTGCTACTTAGATCAGATGAAGAGGCTGCTAAAAACACTTAGCCTGATATTGGTGTAATTTAGAATCGATCTGAGTTTGTGTGTTAATGTGAACCTTCATCTGCTGAAGCTCAGCCTTAAAATCCAACGAAACACCCGTGGGCAATGAAACAGTGTATGTGATTTTCTCTCACGTCTCCTCCTGAATCATCAGCCCACTGGCGGCAAAGCCAGAGGAGCCCCCGCGGCCCACCAAGCGAGCGGGATTCTGGGACAACTTTGCGGCCAGTTGGGCTGCCAAGAAGCAGGCGGAAGCCGCCGCGACTGCTGCCGCCGCACAGGGGGCAGCATCAGGGCAGGGTGAGGAGGCGGAAGAGGAGGAGGGGGTGATGGAGGCCGGAGGAGAGGAGAGGCAGGACGGGCAGATCACAGAGGGAGAGGAGAAGGAAGTAGCAGGAGGCAGCAACAACAGCTTTTCCAAATATGTGTCTCTGGGTGGAGATGGCGAGGAGGGCTCCTTCAGATGGAACTTTATCTCCAGCAAACTGGCTGAGCTGAAGACCAAGACCAACTAGTGGCCTGCGAGTCAGAAATCAGGGGATAAATAAGCATCAGGAGGAAGTCGGGGTATTTCACACAGGAAGTAACTGTTGGTATTAGTCAACTTCGCTTTTCATTGTATTCACACACAGCATTTAACACAATATGATAATCCAATATTTTACATAGTTTAACATCCTCATCCAGGCTGTAACATTAACAGAGTACTAACACAGTAAAAGGTGTGCTGCTTGAGATATATTATACAACACAGCAAATATCAGGAATGTTGATCCCCCAAACACTTGACAGTGAATAATTTTGCCGTACATTGAAGACATACAAATGTGTCATCATTTGTCAACAGGATATCTAAACTATCATTACAAAACAACAAGAGTGAATAGAAAGTTTTTTTTGTTTCATAGATGCTTCTTCCAAAACCCTGTGTAAAGATTTTATGAACAATTTCAATTGAATGATGTTTTGAACTAGACATTATTCACTCATTACTCTCCACCCACTCATATCATCCTGGGGCAACCATTAATAAAGTGATCGAAGACGGAAAGGTTTCACATGTAATGTCGTGGAAACGTTATGCAAGCAACTGAATGTGGTTTGGGCTCATTGTATTATCCTTCAATCTCAACCCCAAATACTGAACACATGTCTTTATTGAGTACAATACAGATTCCATTGAAGAATATGGAATTATTATTTTTATTGGAATTTATTATAAATGATTTACTGTGGTTTGACAAAATTTGGGACATTTGAGGGGATTAAATATAGTTCTTGAAAGTGACCTTTTTAAATAGTAATTATGAATAGTGTCTTTCTGAGAAAATACCAGAATCAAAAATGATCTGATCTTGAAAACACTGGATTGTTTTAGCCAATAAAAAAAAAAAAAGTCTCTTTTAAATCTGGGACAAAATAATTTTTAATTTTGAAACTTTTGTTTTGTCCAACTCAGACAGTATTCAGAAGTGTTATTAAGCAAACACATGCATCTATAATTGTACACAATACACTTTTCTGATATCACTTGCTTTGAAAGAGAACAAGGCAATATATATCTGTGTGATAACGCAACCATGATTTCTCTCGGTGTTCAATTCCATTTTCTGGGATTGCCTCAATTGACTGAAAGTGCTTTTCAGATCACAAACAAGTGGCCTTTCCACCTGCCGTAACCTTGATCTAATCCGCAGTCCAGCAAAAACAGGATTAAGAGATTATGGGCAGCAATTACAGGATTACCTGGGGATTATCTCACTTAACCTGTCCGGGCGGGAGGTTGGGGGGGCTTTGGGGGCAGACCTGCAGAGGGGTTCAGCCGACAGATTAGTCACTGCATGATTTTCTGTAGGAATTGGCAAAATGCTCGGGAAACAGGAACAGTTCAGGAACGATTAGAAGACGTGTGAACACTTGAGCGTGTGTGCGCTTCTCTGCGTGTGTGGTCGAGACCTGACGTACAAACTGAACTTGAATTTTCCAATGAGACTGAAAAGGTGCGTGATTTTTCAAGATTTCGAAATTTAGTGAGATTTGAATTTTTGTTTTTCTCATTGTATTCATTTCATTTTCTCGACTTGTACTGTCAAGTGTTGTGTTCATTTGTTTTGCTGAATGGTTAAAAAAGACAACCGTATCCCTTTGTGTAACTTTGGGCATGAAAGAATGAGTAAATAAAAATGAATTTCAGTAATTTTCACCAAATTTCATTTTTTTTTTCTTATGAATTGCAGTAAAAAGTAAAGCGCTCATTACAGTTAAAAAACGAACCAACAAAAAGGACCAAAAAACAGCTAATATTCAGAAACCACCGTAATAAAATGCTTTTAAAAATAATAAAAAAGGAAAGTTTTTTTTAAACATAATATGAAAATTAGCTTGAATTTTGAAAATGATCATTAGTAGGTATCCACATCAGAATTAATAAAAGAAAAAAGGTAAGGATGTATATAAGAATAAATAACTTTAAAGGTTTCTATAACATTGCAATTCATTTTAGAGTATAAGATAATTTATTGAATATCAGGCCAGGGATTTTCTCAGGGAAACTATTCATGATCATTGTAGAGTGGAAAGGGCAAATATTTTGGGACCTGCCACTGACACACACACCCATACACACATGTGCGTGCACTCACACATTCACACTCATGCAGTCTGTATGGCCCGTACTTTAACCAGCAGGGAGTGCTCCTCACCTCTCTCCTGCGCAAACACCATCATCTCCAGCAACCCCATGCAGGATGGCAGTCAGACGAAGGCAGCGTTTCCCCTCACTGATACTTTCCTGTCTCATGTAAATCCTACTTCTCCTTTTTTATCCTTTGTTTTTCTTGTATGACACCCACTTCCTCCCTCTGTGCCATTTCCTCTGATACAACACTGCTTCCTGTACAGTTCACCGGTTGCTGTTTCCATGTGAACTTGACAACACGTCCCAATAAGTGTTGAGGATTATGCAAGTTTTTTTTTCATTATACCATGACTTTTAAAGTGTCAATCAACTATCAGCTGGCCTCTATTAGTCCCTGAAGCCCAGAAAGTCTAGACTTTCACGTTTGTCAGTTGGAAGAGATCTTCTCTTTGTCTTTGGGACACCTGTGTAGTTTTCGTGTCAGAGACCATGAAACAGGCCCCCGGAGGAACTTGGGTGTTGGATCTTCTTTTGGGGTAACGCTGCACCATGTGATATAATGATGACTGTGCACAGCAGTTTCCATGAAAGAATAAATTCAACAATTGTTCCAGATCAGGTTTGTATGAATGCTGTACTATTGGATGCAATAGTGTTAATGATGCAAATCAAAAATGCAAAGTACTTGAAGAACCTATCTGTGTTCATGCTGCAATGTTATACGGTTATAGCAGGAGCTGGAGTTTCGTTTCAAACCCGGCCTGTAGCCTTTGTCGTCTGGCTGACTTCTGCCTTTTAAAAACGCACAGTGCCTGCTTATACTTTCCGTTTCTGCAGGTGAGCGGTGAGCTCACCTCGCCCTGGGCTCACTTCCACACTCTCTCATTACTCCTCACAAAGGTAGTGCTTAACTGGAGAACCTGTTTGTCAAATCTCACCATATATCATCTTCTTTCTGCTGTATTATCAACACAGGAGACATGTACATTTTTGAGGAAATGCTGAAATTAATGTAATTCTCTGTTTGGCTGAAATTAACATGATGAAGATTCCTCAATTTTTGTTATCATCTGTCCTCCTGAGATCAAACTTTCACTCCCAGTTATACATTATCTGAAGTTTATAATTTGGTCCTGTGTGATGATTGGATTTTGATGTTCAATTATTTCATTCTTTTAATTTGCAGTTTTGCTCGGATCATTATCTCATCTCCATGATGTTACTCGTTTTAGAATACATTTATATGAACTTAAACTCTATTGTTTGGTTTAACTTAAGTTTTAATTTTTTTGCACAACCCAAAAAATTACATGTACATTATATTCGTTCTTTAAACTTTGTGTTACATAGTTGATATATATACAGTATTTCAAGTTGCTTGTGTTGCTAGTTATTTTTTATTTGAAAACAGTGATTTATAGCAATTATGTTCCTCAGATTCCTGTAAATATTTGAAAGTATGAACAATATCTCAATTTTTGAGCATTTTTGAATTATATTTAGATTAAGCTATTAATCAACAATGATTATACTTACAGTATAGGTCACATTTTTTTGCAAACAACAGTGGTTTCAGGCAGCAGTTCTTCAACCGAAATAATTTAAAATCCAGTGGATTTCCAAAGTGGAAAAAAAAATTCAAATTAAACTCAGATGACATGTAGATGCCTACGTAATTGTCTGTGGGTACTTTGGTTATCCACGAAACATATTTCTATGCTGATGTTAGACTGAGAGGAGAAATGAAAAGCTTCACATCAGGTCAGTAGGTCCGTCTCAGAGACTCAGTGCAGCAGTAGGCCTTTGGCTCAGACTAACGTGTAATTATATTGTAAGTCGATGTTGAATTTGCAGCACGAGGTCCTTTGAAAACTCAGGTGGGGGAGTCTAACAGTCATAAATTCTAAAGTCAAAGTAAGTGGACTATGCCAGTTTTGGGGGATTTTGCTGCCTAGATTACAGGTGACAATTTGAGGTTGTTAAACTTGAGAAATAGTTCATCACCTAGAAATGTGCATCAAAATAACGTCTGCAGGTGACGTCTGGCCACCTTGTTTTGTCTGAGATTGCAAGTCAACCGGGTGAAGAAGAGGTGTAGATGAAACTCCGGAGGAGTGGCAGTAAAAGCAAACAAGTAAGGTGATATTTGGCTTTTAAACCCAACACACACATCCCCACACGGGTGTGCGCACACACACACACACACACACACACACACACACACACACACACACACACACACACACACACACACACACACACACACACACACACACACACAGACAAACACACAGAGTTCTAGCTTGGAAGGTCTTACAGAGAGACATGTCTGGTAGCACTCAGGTATGACACTGTGCGTCTCTGCGAAGACAGTGACTCATTCTCTCC
>CAAKHD010011977.1:28451-60608 GCA_901007705.1 Fistularia tabacaria
GATGAATTACTAACGTATTTGGCAACACACACACACACACACACACACACACACACACACAGACAAACACACAGAGTTCTAGCTTGGAAGGTCTTACAGAGAGACATGTCTGGTAGCACTCAGGTATGACACTGTGGCGTCTCTGCGAAGACAGTGACTCATTCTCTCCAGAAGCAGAAGCCCCATCTGGAAACCAACGCACACAAACACACTGTCTGAGCTCCACCTGCAGCAGCCACACCTGCCTCACTGGGATGCGGAGAAACGTCACAGCACGTTCACGGTCTCGGCGTCTCGGAGGCAAGAGTGCATTCATTCATCTTTGTGGGTTTTTTTTGTGTGTGTTCAAACACAGTGTAAAACAATTGGAAAACTGCCAATGTGTTCAACTGTCAATGGCAAATGATGTCAGAGCAGAATTACAACATCAGTTATTTTTGCTACTATGTTTTATGTTGGATAATACAGACCTTTTTGTTATTTTTACATAAAATGAAACATAGACTGAAAGACTTAGACACACCAAGAGGGCTCCAAAGCAAAGATAATTTATCTATAGCACAATGTTTCGAGCCACACTGGCTCTTCTTCACATGCTTAAACCAAGAGTATTCAGAGGTTCATAAAATGTCATGGCATGAGATGGTTAATAACATAAAATGAAACAAACATGGCACAGTGGCACACTTCTGCTTCACAGCAAGAATGTCCCTGGTTCAATTCCAACATGGGGCCTTTTCATGGACTCTCCATGTTCTCCTCTTGGAAACTTGGGTTTCCTCCGGGTTCACCAGTTTCCTTCTTCAGTCCGAAAACAGGCAACAAACCCCAAATTGCCCAAGCGTGTGAATGAGTGAGTGAATGGTTGCATGTCTCTATCTGTAGCCGACCGGTCTGGGGCGAATCTTCCCTCCCGCCCGGATGTCTGTTGCCCCAGCCCCCTGCAGCTCTGAGTGACTCTACTAATGGCATTAGTTACAATGTGGAGATTTGTTGAGTTTCATGCTTACTTCTTCTGAAAATAAATGGATAGGAATTCAAGTCAGACAGATAAATTGATTCACCTTTGTTCGTCTCTCTTATCAGTTTTCTGGTATTATTTCGTCACTTGAGTGAGCCTTTTCACAACCTGTCTGTGGCGGTTCTAAGTCATCCAGGTCATGGTGAATGCTTCTTTCCAAATAATTGGAAACGCTACACAAGTCATTGGAATTGAAGAAGCCCCTGGGATCAGAGATCAAACGTCTTCAAGTGAAGAAATTCAAGTCCAGTTGCCACAACAAGAAGATTCGGACTTTTCACAACCGTCCTGGCTTTGAGTGTATGAAAAGGCTGGATTCTCTCCATCTTCAATCAGCAGATCATCAGGCTGTTGGACGGGTGGATCAAAACCCAGAAATGGGCCTAATGAGTCGGTCAAATACCCGATGCTTTGGTTTTTCAATTTAAACGTAGCCCCGAAGTGCTGACAGCAAAGTAAGAAACACCCACAATCATAATTACCACAGAGCCCAGCCCAGGAGCACAATATGAATATTTACCACTAATATATATCATCCCTGGAGGCTGCTAATTCCCTCTCATGTTTCCTCTTGTTGTCCCTAATTGCACTCCTGTCCCAGAGTTAGTAATTCTTGGAAAATTGACTAAAGGGGTAATTACAAAGATGTCATTTTCCTGCTGGAAAACGTACGATTAGCACCAGACAAAACTCTTGATAGGCTTGTTGGCTTATAAGCAGGAGGTGTGCCAAGCAAACAGGTAGCCAAAGCAGTTGTCTGGTAACAGACAAATCTGTGGAGTAAGCAGTTCTTAAAGGACATGTATCTTCTGTCTGGGGTATCATGACTTCTCTGTGTTGGTGGAAGCCTCGTATTTTTATCATGGGATGGTGAGGAACATTGGAGGGGATTGGAGGGGATTCTTTTAAGATCCTTTTTTTTATGGTGATGAAAATGATAACTAACCAGAAACAGGTCAGATACTCAAAGTCTAAGCAGAAACTCTGTTGACCTCAGTTGTTTTTGGATCGCCATGATTCATTCTATTATATAACATTTTGAATGATCATTTTGTACTGTGGCGATGATCATACTTCACCAGGTGAGCAACGATTCACGTAAGAAAAATTAAAAACCAATTTCAGAAATCATGATAATGATAATTTACTTTTATGTACTTTTCCATTTTTAATTGGCCTAGATGTGTTTGACCAATCAGCTCAGGAAGTCAATTGCTGTGATGGGCAAGAGTTGATGCAGAGGAAAGTGAAAAACATATTAACTGACCACTGATAACTGTGTATTCTGAAGTCAGTCAAGATAATTACTGATGTTATTTTAAAATTATAATGGTTTCAAAGAAAGTCTACAGGGAGATTAACCGTGTTTAGGAGACAAAAGGGCGTATTATGCTCTGTCCGTCACCTTGCTCACAGGGTTCTCATGGAGTGTTTCATCCCTGTAATCTGCAGGCTCAACCTCACGTCTGTAATCGTATGGCTATGAAAAGAAAACTGGGCGCCTGACCCCCTCTGTCTCCCAGTTGAGGGGCAATCTCTCAGCTAACCGCCCCCCCGCCCCGCCGATGACCACAACCCATCAAAACACAAACATACACAGACACACACCGATATACAGCCACCTCCAAATCTGATCATTCGTCCCCGAATCTACGTCTGTCCCTCTCTCTGCTGTAAATAGAGTGATTCTCCTCCTGCCATTGCAAGGGCTCAGAGGAAAGTCACAGGACCATCAATATGTTATCACACAGTGTTTGCTCTAATGATCTGTTCTCATATGTCTGTTTTCTGGCTGCATTGATCATTACTGATGATCATTTCGACCAGCCTCCTACCTTGAGCACCGCTGAGCCAGTTGAAAAACGAACCTCAGAATTTCCACGCATGACAGCGAGCATGTGAAACAGAGCAGCTGAGATTTTTCTGATGGCAAAATGTTGGTTAGTGGGGTTATTTTTAAGGATGCTTTATATGGTAGATAGAAACAGTCCTTCATCAGTCATCCTGATTATCAGGTTGTTGTGTGTCACCACTGGTTGTCATGGTCTCTCAGTAAAAATGCAAGTGTGTGTGTGTTTAGGCGTGTGTGTGTGTGTGTGTGTGTGTGTGTGTGTGTGTGTGTGTGTGTTTGATATTTGGGTAATGTGGTTGCTGGAATGCCTCCAGCCTTACACTACAGTCTGTGTCAGGCTTGAGTTTCTGTTTCTACAGCTGTTTAAGGTTGTTCTTTGCTTCTTGCTCCCGACCTGCAGCTTCAGCCCCTATAAGCCTGAGTACACACAAACACACACGAATACACACACACACACACAGATTAAGCTCCCTGTGAGAACCAATTAAGGCATTCAAAGGCTTAAGAAAAGCACACTGCAATGACTTGTTAGAGTATTTTAGGTAAAAACAGTCCCGTTATTTCTTTACATCACATTTTTTTAATGTGCCAAGTTTTGATTAAATATCCACGTCTTTCCTGATCACAGTGATAATTTATCATAGTATCATCAAACTTCTACTTGAAATCCTGTTTCCCCAGTGGATTCAATACATAATATTTGAAAATATGAATAATCTCTGAAAACCAAGGATTAGAAAAGGTCTGGAGCAGGTTAACTAACCGGAAAATAATGAAACTGTGATTCAGCCAATATATTTGTGCATTTTTAATTTTGAATATTTTGGATATTAGTGATTCATGCCTAGAGTTGGTAATTGATGTTGCTTCAGACCTTTTCCCAGCAATACCTCTGCTACCACCACCAACACTGTCCCATCAGTCAAAAAGCCACTCGTCCAATCAGCTCCCTGACTGAACGGTGACACCTGTGTGTCGTTGTCCGTTTACCTTACACTTCATGTCTCCATATTTTCCTGATATCTGTATATTTTTTCCCGTTTTGTTAACTTAATGCTCGATTGAATTACTTTTATACTTCACATTTATGCTGTTAATCTGGATATCTGCATTGCCACTCGAAAGTTTCAAGATCAAGATTCTGCCTCCACTTTGACAGGACTTCCTCCCCGCGGTCCACAGCCTCTGACCCTGCCAAGTTCCTGTACATCATCTCCAGTCAGTTACAGCTTTATCCCTTTGGGAATCTCGGCACTGGATTCGGTGATGAATAATTTGAGGCGCTGAACGTCAAGATGGTCCTGGAAGCTATTTGATCTGCTTTTCACTTGCTTGGCACAAACTAACACGAACAGGTAACTTTTTCGCAGAATTTCGGTCAGCTGTTTTTGGATTGGGTAATATATTTTCATGCAGTCTTTTTATCTGAATGAATATCCAATAACACCTTCTATTTGCAATGAAATGTATTGATAATTTGGCTGAAGAAGATACAGAAGGGTTATATAAAACAGAAACTCACATCTATACATCGAGTTTTGCTTGTTCTTTTTACTCTTATGTCAATCTTATAAAGTCTGGTCATCTTGGCTCTTTCAGCATATGACACACTCTTGAGATGATGCAGAAAAATGGCTGTTTTTTTGTGTAAAATATTAATACCATTGCCTTTGTCTAGCTCGTTGTGAACATATTTCAAACGCATTGTCCCCATCATTTAAGATGAAAAGTTATTCTTGAGGGTAAACACTGACGAGCCCAAGTAGAAAAATAGCCTTGCCCTTTTTGCCACTCTTCCACCTCATTGGTACCTTAACGTCCCCCTGGGTGATCTAGTCCTGAGCAGCGAGTGACTGATCTTCGGGAGACACTTTAGAAACAGCACGTTTATCCTGTTCAGCGGTTCATGTACCTCTTGACGGGGGCAGAGTAGGGCTGCAGCCAGCCCCCGCCCGAGCCCCGGGGCACCTATGTGCTTCACTTTGTAAGGAATGGGTCCTGAAAAGTTGGGATTTAGGATTAAAAAAGAGTCAAAGTTCAATCTTTCTCAATCTTTTTTCGTGGGCTTAGCCATACACTTTGTGCTTCTCATGACATCGATGCATTTTCTCCATTATTACCACTTTGATGTGTCAATGATAGATTGAATACCGATTATCACTGCTCAGAGGTACAATGACATTTGCATTGCTGCATCTCCTAAGATAGCAAAGAAAAAAATATGCACATCATGTATCACACGCTCACTCACATTAACAAAATCTGGATGAAAATAAATATACAGGCATATTCATTTGAAGGCAAAGTGCTGCACTTTGGTTAAAAAAAACAAAAATACAGTTTCACTTGGTTCTATTGCACTTCAGGTACAGGACATAGATGAGATTGTGACTGTGCTAAGGAGTACTCCTGTTTATATTGTTCCTCATTCCTCATCTGAATGCCCGTGGGTAAAAGCGTTTTTTTATACCTGTTTGTCCTATTGGGCTTGCCTGAGGATGGGAGAAAGAGCCGTTTGTGACTTTTTGGATATTTTGCAGGGTATAATATTGACTCAGCTCAATGCAAAGTAAATGACATCACATTCAAAAAAGATCTTTTAAAAAAGTGGGTTTTTTGACTTTCAAGCATTTTTTTGGTGTATTTTCCATCCTCCGATGCTGACTGCTGGAGGTGGTGGGTCACTTTTACTGCCAAACATGAATCATATTATCAAACTTGCCCAATTGGTTCCACAGTAGGCCGAACTGTTGATGTCATTTTTTAAAAATATCTGAAGTCACTCTGTTCATTACTTGTTACAAAAGGACTTCTGTCAGACAACTTTACAATGCCTTTGAGGCGGCACTACAATCTTTTTCCTGTCTAGATTTATAGCATCTAGACCAGACTGATAAAAAACACTTTCTTACAAAAGAAGAACATCCCTCATACAAGCCTGATCATGCTTCCATGCACAGCCCGTTGAGCCTGGGGGAACCAGTGGCCCGAAACATAACCTGCCGAGTTGGAAATTACACAAATTGATGCACAGCTGGAGACCGTGATGCTCCTGTTTCTCATCATGTATAATCAGAGCGAGAATGAAGACGCGGAGAGGAAAAGCTGTCCATTCACAGCTATGTGGCCCCTACGGCTCGTCTTACGTCCCCCTCTCTTCCTCCCCCCTCTTCCTCTGCAGGGGCTGCTCGTTCTCCCGTCCAGCCTGTCATCAGGATTGCATTAAATGCCTCGTCTCTCCTTTGGATAGTCATTCTTCAGCTTTCCGACCCCCGACAGAAACTTCCTACGTTGCTTCTCTTCAGAGTCAGTTCTCCTCCGTTCTGTCTCTTTCTCTGACATGGGATTTCAGGGTGTCATAGGCTATCTATGCCCAGAGACTGGTTGGATGCAGGGGTAGACCTTACAACTTAATGAAGAGCTGATGGAGGCTGTCATGAGACTGAGCCGGTGCATATTACCTCTTCATGTGAGTTTAAGATAAAATACAAATGCTGTTACAAGATCCTTCTTTCTCTCTTTCACATACACGTGTGGTTTTGTACACTGCTCATTTGCTTGTTTACTTCCTCTTAACAAAAAAATTCAAACATACAGAATTAAATGATCGTATTTAACCGGTGCAACCGGTGATACAGCAGTTGGTTATAGATGTGTATTGATTACCGTGTCTGAACAAAGTGAAAAGGGACAAACTATGAACCCAATATCCTTCGCCATTTTATTAGATCTAAGAGTTTCAAAGTCTTTAATTTGTGTGCCCATTTGTATCTGAAACAAAACACCTGAACCATCTGATGGTTGTTTTTTGTGGACAGCTCTTCTAATGTAAAACACTGGCATAGTAACACAAACACAGTTTTCACAGATTTCCTAACCGATCAAAATGGCCACCCCAACCAATAGAATTTCACGTTTGTTTTATTTTGGGATATGAATATTCATTGACTCATTTTAGCTTTGCCTGGACATAGACGCATTGAGTGTCTCCGTTTTTTTGCGCACAGCAGACGTTGTTACCCAATTTACTTGTTGTTATTTGGTACTTTTCTGTCTTTTTCTGTCTCTGTCAGAGTTGTGATTCTTGTCTGGTTGCTAGGATGTGTTTTTTTGTTTGACCATTTCCGTCCTTGACAATGCACTGCGCAATTTAATCCAAATGGATGTGTGCTATTTGCAAGTCTCACTCCTCCATTATCGCTGCTTCCCTTGTTGCACCAAAAGTTACAATAAAAATACTGAAAGAATCCCACTTTACTGAGGATGACAATAGTTTACTCTATTGTGCCATTTTAAAATAATGATTTACTCACTACCAGACCTTGTCCAAGCTCTCATAAATGATATGAGTTTATTCTAAACCTAAATCAATAGTTTGTCCCTCTCAGTTGATTGAAGAGAAATCATTATCACTTTTCAATTGTTGAAATAGGAACATTCATACATGAGAGCAACGAATGCCTAGTATTTCAGTTAATCTGAAAATGCGGTTTTATCCAGGAAAATGTAGTTATTTTGTAGTTTCTGTAGATGTGTTAAAGTCCCGGAAGTCGCTGCTGGTTGACTTATTACAAAGATTTTGTTAATATAGTGTAGAATAGTTATTCAATCATAGATTAAATCTTTTGTTCCTCGACAGTTTGTGAAGGGTCAGGATGACTAGCATCTGGCAGAATTACCGGCTGATAACTCTTCTGATCTTCTCTTTCTAACTGACTAATTGTTCCTTTCAAAAAAATTCAAACCCATGTTATTCCCTAATGGGTTAATTAGGCACCTGGATCAGTCATTGTTCTCCCAGAGAAAAAACAGAGCCCTGCTGCCGAACTCAGGCTACGTATCAAGTTTTAAGCAGTTCTGTTTACCTTCAGCTGTGGTCTTCACTCACGGTTGGCCAGAGGTTTAACCTCTTTGCCAGCAGAGGGGATTTTTGTAAACTCACCAGTATCCTTTTTCCCGTTCTGTGGCGAAAATAAGTCCATCAGCCCTGATTTTAAACCAGCCATAAGAAAAGATTGCAGATGAACCTAACAATGTCTTGTAGCATTTTTTTTATCAGTAGGACCTGAATCTGTATTAAACTCACCCACACACACAGAAACTGTTGATCTCTGCACCTGCACTTTTTTGACTGCTGTCACTGAAAACCACTGCTCTTTAACTTTTTTCGAACCTTGCAATAACTGTACCACCTCATCATAATTTGCTGTTTTCTGGAATATATTATTTATAATTTTTTATAACTTTTGAACTGTAGGTCTTAGACAAACACTATTTCAATCCTCTGTATGTGAGATTCATATGGCAGAATTGACAATAAAGTTATCTTTGACTTTTACAAAACACATCGATATCCCTGGGTATCTAATACTTTTCGTAAAAAAGAAAAAAAAGTCCTGACATGTGGACTGTTCCTCGATACTGTTTACTCTGGCTTTCACAACCTTCTTCAGCTTTATGAGGTGTGTTGGTGGACACCGGGAGTGAAGTCCTGAATAGATTTGTAGGTCGTCGCTTGTTTTTGAGATCTCTTCATCTCCAACAGTGTTTAAAACACTGAACTGGACAAGTTAAAAATGAAAAAAAAAATCCATAAAGTAAGTAAATAGTCCTTTTCCAATTTTTACCCAACATGTTGAATATCACTTGTAAGAGGGAAAATTTGATATCTCCAGATATTCCACTGGTGGATATCACTTTTTTTGGGGAGTTAAAGTCAACATTTGATCCACTGAAGGAATTAACTTGATACCACAGAGACATACTTGTCAGGTGTAGATGCTCGGTGGTTTCGAGGGGCTGTCATCAGCCGGATCCTCAGGGGAGGTCCAGCCCAATGTGGCGCCGCGGTGATGCGCCTTCCTCTGCACTGCGCCTTCCAGGCAACCCCACTGGGGTTAAATTAGGAAAAGGCAAACCCCAGAGATGCGGTGGAGACGAGGGTGAGGTCAAATGCTCTGGTCTGCTTTGATGATGACTGCAGAGAAAGATGCTCTTCATCTTGAACCCAACTGAGTGCCGCTGAGTTTTTCACTTATTAAGCAGTAAATACACATTTAGATTCCCAAATGGGATGAAGCAGCACCAATTTTCCGATCTTTTTTTTCAGAGGAGATGAAGCAATAAATACTGCTCTGCAACTTAGACTGGCAGGAATATAGGCAGTGATTTGTGCCACTGCTGAGGCTGCATACCTTCATATTCCCTCAAACAGCCGGAAGGTTCAAGTCTAAGCCTCGGCTCTGTCTGTCTGCACACAAATTCTGTTTGAAATTAATGTACGACATCAGAGAGGTTTTCACCTGGACTTAAGCCTGCGATGTTTTCATTAAAAGTCTAACAAAGAAAGGAAATTAACTTGCTTATCATGAGGTTTTTCAGCTGACCTCCATCTGGAAATTGTTTCCACCTCCGACCAGTCACACTCATCTGAAACTGAGGCCACTGTCTTTGTCGAGATTCTAAAAGGCCAGCTCAAACCATCGACAGAGCCAGTTGATTCATGACTGGAATTTAGAAGGCGTCTCCATGCGTGTTTTCGTATATCAGACCTTAACACCATGACTGAAAACATTCCCAAGTTCTTGCGGGTTTTTCCGAGGGTTTAATACAGCACAAGCCATAGCTCTTTTTCATGCCCTGTTTTCATGATTTCCATCTGAAACAATGTATTTCCCAGAGATTGACGCACCTCATCAAATCCACTTGTTTGTTTTCAGGTGTGGCTTTCAAAAGCAACTTTGTTTTTTTTTGTTTTTTTGTTTTTTTCAGGCATTTTTGTGTCCTGAATGCAACCCCCTTCTGCAAAATTGCTTTTTTTTTAAATTATGAATTCATATTTTGTCTTGAAGTTTATATATTAAATGTTTCCATATGAGTGAAAGTTGTTCGCTTGAGAACATAATCCTTGTAGGGTTTCAGACTGTTGCCAGGGGTAATCTGCTGATGAGGGACAGAGCAACAATATGTCCAGCACTTATATCAACAATATCTGGAATAGCTTCTATGGGAATTTATTGTAATTCATGTATACAAATGCTTCAGTAACAGGTGATCATGAGGGGATCAGGAATCCAAGGACGAATTACGGGTCAGGTTATTGATGTTTGGAAATATCGTTAAAATGGTTGAAAAAATGCCTAAATAGAACTAGGGAATATTGTATCCGAAACCGTATTTAAATTTACAAACAAAAAAGGCCAAAGTTAAGTCCCTAAATCACAATTTAAACCAATCATCAAAAACTGGGATATCCAAAACCAGAAATGACAGAAAATAAAATGATCATCTCTGGTGTGTAAATTAAAGATGTATTATCAATAAACAAAAACGAAACCGCAAGTGTGGCAATGATATTTATCTGAAAGGCATGGAGTCTAAATTGACAGCAGAAAATAATGTGAAAATCTGAAAAAAGTCAATCCTTTGTTCACAAGGTTTGAATAGAGCAGAAAATGAAATGTTATATGCAGAAGGGGAGGAGCGGTCACCCAGGGGCACCACATTGTTTTTCATATAACAATGTACACTCTAACAACACGGATGGAGAGAGATCATAATGACCCCTTACAATATCTATAAAGATTTTTTGTCGACAAAATTGCTCGCGCAAGACCCCCCAGACGACCAGGATTCAAACAGCCTTTGTTACAAATGCGTCCAATCGTATGGGAATGAGATAATTCACGGTTCTGGGAAGTGTCGGATCCAGGACTTGGCACGGGATCCCGTGATCACCCTGTCAAAGTGAAAGAAAGCGACATACATCACGAATAACCGCCTGAAACCTACCATGCTGAGGTGAGGGTAAAAAGCATGTTGCCTGAGGGCTTCACCATCCCTGTGTGTCTCTGTGACTATTTGAGACTGCAGATGATTTGTCTTTTTAAAATGCATGTTTTCCCAAACAAATTTAACTGGCAGTGGAACACATCAAAGCTGCAACCCCCCCCAAAAAGGAAAGAGTCTTTCATTGCTCGTAACTGCACCATATTGTGAACACATGGTGCTTGGCCTTTCTTTTTTTCAAACCCATTTTCGCTGCACAAACAGAGTGAATAAAATCCGTAGAGAAATTTTTTGTTTTGAGCTTGCCAGCCTCACGGTTAGTCCAGTACTGGAGCAGCGGGAGTGGGGAGAAGCGTTCGCAGCGGACTCGGGGCGGCTGTCCACCCGATGCTTTTCTTTTCCCACATGACTGGGGAATAAATCGGGCACTGTGATTTAGGCCGCTCCTCTCACAGCCCACTGGCCGAAAAAATGTTTTCGCAGAGAACAATGTGGCGCTGGAATTTACTATAAAAGAACAAAAAGATGTGAAATCAACTTGCAAATGAAATGATTATGGTTGCATTGATAACAGTAATTTCCAGAGTACTGCACACACCCATGGTTTTGGACTGGTGGGTGTTTTCAGGGTGGTAATCATTCTGTCTGCTCTGTGACCGCAACCTATCGAGTCTGAATCGTCATCAGTTACTGCCCATCAAAAGAATGTTTGGTCCGTCGGGGTTTCGCTTCTTACAGACATTTTAGTATTTCCATCCAACAGTCACATGGTCATATTAGAACAGTGACAGAATAGAACAACTATAAATATCTTAAGGCTCTACAGGTCTGAGTCATCATGTCTTAGAAAGCCTTTTTTTGCTTGATATGAATCTCGTGGAATAAAATGGACGTTTATTCTCATGAGAGTTCCTTCCTTTCGTGTTCAGACCAGCTGTTCTCCAATCCACATCATCTGGATTTGATAAATCCAATGGATTTTTGACATTAATCCAGTTTTATAATATACCTGTTTTCCAGGTTTGTGACCCAGATATATATATATATTTTTTAGGTAAGTATCAGCTCCGGAAAATGAATACCTCTTTTCGGTATTTTTTTAAATTTCAACCCAGATTATTGAATTTTGGTGAGCAATGCCATTTGTGGCTTGTTTTTGCTATCTTGACTGGAAATTGGCCAATTATTTTAAGGCATGCCAGGATGCACCATAACCTTTTTGTACTGATTTTGAGCAGCATCAGCTTCAAAGTGTCTAAAACCTTGAAATCATGATTGATGTGAAAGTACTGATAGCACTGGATTCTATATATTCTATATGTGGATTAAAAATATAGCTTTTCGGTCGAAATGATAGACATAAAACACTTAATGCCTTTTATTGTAGGAAACGCACATGTTCCATACAAAATGGAATGCCTTTGCCTTCTCATTTATAAATACCATACCCGTAGGGATGGTTTCTCTGTTTATGTTTTGCTGGTAGGTGTGTGTATAATGTGATTAAATATTACTAATCTTATTAATGTGTACAACCAAATAAGTTGCATCATTGCAAGATATCACATTGTTGGTCTTTAAGTAAAAAGTCAGGCTGACAGAAAGCCATTGTAAGCTCTTTATTAGCCATGAGTTGCTTCTTGGCATAAACACCTGGAGCTACAGTGGCCAGTTTAACTGCAACGTTAATAGTTAGAGACAACCAGTGAAGATGGACACCCTGGGAGATGACAGTGGCCCGCAGTTGACCCCTCGCATTGCATGACGTCGGGATCACAGATCTTCTGACTCAGAACAACATTTTTCTTTTTGGTGTCAAAGCTACCTCTTGCTCTTGTCACAAACCAGTGTCATGAATTGTTTCGAAGTGTTGGGCTGATCCTTTTATTTCATTACATGTCCAATTATATGATAATAGTGGTACTATTTATAGCAATATGCTATAAATAGTATAAATAGTACCACTACTCATAGAGACTGTACTAGTACTATATGATATACACATCCCTAATTGCTAATTGTTATTGGACAAATAGATTTTTTTAAAGATGCACTTTAAAGAGGTTATAGAAAAGTAAAAGTTTCAAGAAGATGCAGTGAATAGAAAGCGATTCAAAATTAAATCAGAGTACTGAATATCTTGAAATTTACTGAATATACTGAAAATACTTGGCCTTCTGTCCCTGCTATCAACATGTTAAAATTGTCTACTGAAATGCCCATTGGGTATGTTTCCTCATTATGAAAATGAAAAGTTTCAGTTTAAGAGATTCTGGCGACAAATTATTCATTGTTAATCTTTTAATCAACATCTTGAATCAAATCCTTGTCCACATAGAGCTTTTTCTTTTTTCCTGATCTGAAAGATTTCTGTGGAATGACGGGGCTACAATGTGTGATTGTTGATCTAATGTACTCACGGCTGAACTTTCTCCTTTCTCACACCAAAACTTACAGTAAATCCTGCTGATCCACAAGGCAGGCAGGAGAAAACAAACAGGCAGGATTATTTGCAGCTCCTGTTACACCACGTAGTCTGCATCCCCTGATAAATTCTGTATTTGTCACAATACAATCGCTCTTCCTGGTCACAAAAAGGAAAGGGTTGGAATTAAATTGTTTTAAAAAAAATAAAGCAAAATGAAAATGTCTCATTACCCTGTATGCTTGCTTCAAAATTTGTTATTTTTGTTGTTTTGATTGTTTTAAAAGCTGATTTGAACGGTTAGTATTTCATTTAGAAAAAAAATGGGTTTTATACCCATTGAGGGTATAAAACTTTAACTGACAAGTCATGAAGCTTTATAAAATGTTTTGTTTCTTTCTTCAGTTTGACTCCATTTAATCTGAATTTTTGTACATGTTTCTTCAGCGATATTGGTATTGCACCACGTGAAATTGTGTGGGCATTGAATTCCTCCCACAGACAAAAAAGAAAGCAACTTTAATTTGGCAGAATTTTTGAACCACAAATAAAAACACCAAATTAGAATATAAATGCTTTGCATGTATACAGCTTTCTTCGCAACTCAAACAATAAACAATGTATTTGTGCCCAGTTTGGGGATCAATAAAAAAATCTATCTACAGTATGTATCTCCATCCATCTGACAGCGATCACTTTTTTCTGCAAGAATTTATGGCAAACTAATTTCCTCACTCTATACATCTCAATCGTGACTCTGAAAAATTCTGATATTTGTTCTGCGTCATCTTCATCCATTCTGTATTGTGTATCCTGAGAAACAGAAAAAAATACATGTAAGCTTCATTTTCTATACTGAATGATTAAAAATAAAAATCCAAACCGTTTCGTCTGATCTGAAGTTTATATTAAAAAGGGTTTGACCTTGCAAAAAGGGGTGGGGAAAAAGGCATGTTTGAAAAGCTGTGGGAGAAAGAACCTGAAACCAGGGGGCTGTGAAAAAATGGAGAAGACCAGCAGTGGAAAACACCTGCTTTTGAAGTTTGGAGGGGACGTCTGACATGAAGAAGAGGAGGAGGGACGTTTTGCTATTAACACTGAGGTTGTGATGGGCTGACACCCAGGGGGGAGAAGATGTCAGACTAGACGGACAAATGGATGTAGTCTGAAACTATAATATTGAGCATGAAAGCGCGAAAGTACTCTCTAAGACCGGGATGAACGGACATCTTTTCAAGTAAACCTGGAACTTTTCTTTTCTTTTATTCTGCTTGAATCTTTGTCACAGTTTGCTTGAGATAAAGATCAGTTGTCCTGTGGAACCCCAATATTTTGAGGACTCAAAGCCTTCCCCAGCATTCATTGGAAATTGACATTGACATGTACTGTTTAGAAAAAAACAACTAACAGACAACGTACCCTTGCTAAGTGTTCTCCTTTTGCACCAACAGGTCATTGGGAGCAAATTATATCAAATGAGCCAGAGCACCAGCTACCCTGCCGTCTGTCAGGGTTCCTCTCTCTACATGGTCAACGGTCAGGGTTGACAGTTACATTATGACAACCTCCTCGCTGTCGGCATCTAACTCTGAACCGTCATAAGATGTGGCTTAGCAAACTAATGGCAGTGCAAAGGTTAAATGGCTTTAAAGGACAATTATGCAGTGCCATCGGCCACTGTGGGAAAGAAGAATTTTTTCATTCAGGGACTCTTGGGATTCAGGGAAATTGTCAGAGGATGAGTTCC
Source organism: Fistularia tabacaria (assembly GCA_901007705.1). Lineage (NCBI taxonomy): Eukaryota > Metazoa > Chordata > Actinopteri > Syngnathiformes > Fistulariidae > Fistularia > Fistularia tabacaria. The sequence goes on from CAAKHD010011977.1 coordinate 43,285, forward strand.
TCCCCTGAAAGAGCACAAACAGTTCAACGCTTAGTTTCGATTCAGCCGACCCTGCCCTTCTATTACAATGAGGGTCAGCTGACCCCACCGCATGATGAAAAGAAAACACATAAAACTCTGGTTTCTTCCTGAAGTTTTGGTTGGGACTGAACCAGCTCTCCTGTTGTTCTGCCACCTCCTTCTCTGACGTCAGATGGTTATTTGAACTGGTGCGGGCCGTTGGTCATGTTTCCTGCAGGGCCGAGACCCATCCAAGCTACCTTGATCCTCTGCACTGCAGAGGTCACCCATAAGCGGGGAGTGAAAAGGGACACTCCTCTGATTTATGGCCCGACGCAGCTATAGGATACCTTCAGCCTGGGGATAGTTTATGTTACAGAGGTGAGGGTACAGCAAAGCAGACATCCAAGTTGCTCCTGACAGTGTTGGTTTAAGGTTTCATTTTGAGGGAGAGGCATGGTATTCAAGGTCCGGCTGAATTTGTCCTGTATTTAGATAACAACAGTTAGCGTTTATTCAAGATTGTCCGTTTGAATTATTGCATCCTCTGATTGAACCCAGCTGCTGGATTTTGGAAAAAAAAAAACACTCATAACTGATTGCTGCTGCGTTGGATCATTCCCGTCATTCTTTGGACTCTGATATGAAGACGCATTAATCCATTTCAATCTGTATCAAATAAAATCATGAGGTCAAGTCTGGGTGACCTCCTGTCTCTGGGCTCATCAGCTTCTAAGCGGAATATAAAATGGCATCGCAAGCAAATGACTGGGTCCCAGGTGGTTTAATGTTTGCTTTATGTGCCCCCTCAGCCACCCATTCAGTAAAGACTTTGAAAAGATTTGGAAAAGACTCATGGAAAACTATCATCTCACACCTGCTCTGAGACAAGGCAGACAGTGAGATTTTACAGCATTTTTTTCCCACCATGCAATGTTTTCTCCAGGTATTTGCAGAGCCTCTGCTTTTTCAGTCCATCGCTTCTTCTTCTTCTTCACTCGATCGTGATATTTTTACATCGTTCACGCTGGGCTGTTCTGCCCACAGCTCCACCACCTGCTCCTCTTTCTGGATGGTCCATATTGATCAGGACGTCTTTCTTCCTTCCTGTACAGCAATACTGCCAACAAATAACGACTCTGCCGCCAATACCGTTCCGGTGATTGTTTGTCTACCAGGTTTCCTTTTTCCAGTTTACAAAACCAAACACGTTTGATATTGTCGTAAGCCCAAGATGAGGAAAAGATTGCTCTAAAACTGCTCGGATTACCACCTTATACTTGATGACCGAGATGACGGGAGCACGCTGCTACTCCAGTAAGACTCTAAAAATGTTCTTCTGACTTTCAGGATGTAGTCTGCTACCATGAAAATCATTGGGTGTCAACCCAACAGTAACACTCTGATGTTTGTGTTACAGTTACACCTTTAGTTCTCAATGTTTCCGTTTTTTGATACTCCGTGGACCCCGTCAATAGGCTGTCTCTTTTCGTTTCATCAGGCATAATGGTCAAACGGCAGGATCAAATCCTTAACGTGGTTTTATCCACCATTGGCTACGGAGATTATCTATGTCCTTGTTCCTCAAAGTTAACACCGGACACCGGCTGCAGTCCAAGAAAACACCTGTTTGACACATTGCCGTTCACCCTTTATTTACGGTTTCCTATCAACAAAAATGTCAATTGCCGCTTACAGCGTTCATGAAAGTGGGCTTTGGCAACAATGCATCACTTCTGTCTGTGTGTCTGTCTTCAACCTCTCGGTCCTTGAGTCATGAACCGAGTTTCTCTCAAGCGTTAGATATCTGCAGTCTGCTGAAGCTACTGGCATAGAAGAACTAGGCCAGATTTGACACACTTCACAAGTCATGCTAGCCCTGACACACAGTAGCGCTTCTCAGAGAATGGGGGAGAAGAAATCCCATCAGCCAGTGCATCCTAGTTTGAGGCCGCTCATTGCACCCGGTCCGTCTCCACTTCTCGAATACGCCCCACCTTAATGTGTGATGAATCAAAAATATTGTTGTGACAGTTGCCACAAGCATCCAATACACCAGCGAGTGTGAAATTCCTCAAAAAATCCTATGACTTTACCCTGAACTCAAGCATGATGCTTTTGGAGAATGGATAAGAAACCAATTAAGTGATGATATCTATGGCTCAAATTCGTGAAAATTTCAGGATACACTTTCCCCTGACCCATTTACAGCTTAACTGGCCAGTTTGGGGATTTTACTGGGCAGGATGCGCTGTTGGTTGAATCTGTAAAGCAGGAGGTTTGGAGGCCCCCTGTGTTTTCAGCAAAACCCACAGCAGCAACATCAAAGTCTTCAACTGAGGATGCCTGCCAGTTTATCATCCTCTTTTTCAACTGTGAGGCACTTTTCTGAGTCATAATCAGGTAACACCCTCCGCCCTCCACCAAACACACACACACACACACACACACACACACACAAACTTGTGCTAAGTCAGCGCTAGTTCTATTCAAACCCCGACATCCTTTATAAGCTATGAATTGCCCTCTACCAGCTGTTGTCTGTTTATTTCTGAGCAGGCTAAGGAAGAAAGGCCAAACTCAAAACACGACCATATGTTTAAACCTTGTCCTATGAACCCAAAACAGGATGTCACAGCAGGCCCTCCGGTCAGGGAGGCTGACATGGACACAGAAACACAAGGCTATTGTTGTCTTCTGCTTTGGGAAAGATGAGGAGGGGAATGGAAGCATATTAAGGGAGGAAGAAAAAAAAATCAGACACGGTTGTCTGTTTTGTGTGCGTGTCTGCCTGCCATATATTTTCAATTTGATGCTTACAGGCTATCTGAAGAACCAACCAACTTGCAAATTTTTGTCTTGTGTCTGCAGAACAGAGCCAAAAGAGTGTTTGAAGTCCTGAATCCAGTTTTCTTTAAAGGGAAAGCTTCTTAAAATAGTCATCCAAGGCTTTCCCCCCCCTGTGGGGAATTGAACAAGTCTCTTCTTTAAGGCGCACAGCTGGTGAGATCATCTCCATACAATGGATTGACTAGACTGACTGAAAACTGGAACAACTTGTGGCCCGACAGAGAACATGGTGATTTGAACAGGGACGGGGAGGCCTTTTCTAATTTTCATCTTAAGCCCTGTATATTTTATCAATCCTATTTGGACTTTAATAATAATGTGTACTTTATTAATCCCTCTTGGGGAAACTTGCTCTCTGCATTTAATCCATCATGGATGAATCATGAGCAGTTGGCTGCCATTTACCAGCGCCAGGGGAGCAGTTAGGGACTCAGAGTCTTGCTCAACAACAATTTTACACACTAGGAGGAACGGGGAATCAAACCAGGGAGGTTCGGTTGCACAGACGCTCGCTCTGCCTCCTGCACCACGCCGACTTTATGAGTAAAGCGATATGTTTTGACACTTTCCCCAGTGCCTTTTATTTTTGCCGTTTTGCAGAAGACTGCTTTGTATTTGGTTAATAAGTCACTACCTGTAGATAATTTAACACTTGAGCACAAATATGACCCAGAATGCTATGAGGATTTGTTGGCTGAAGGAGCAAAATGGTCCCTCTACCTTCAAGAATCTGCCAAAGACCTATCGCTCCGTAACATCACATGTTTTGCATAGTTTCGTAAGAAAGTAAGAAAACTCACACACTTTTGCTAACCTATTGTGACAAAAATTTGAATGTCCAGAAAGTCCGGTACTTTTTCATTGCAGAACCTCCTCTCACATTTTCAGAGATCAAGGTTTGTTAAAAAGAACCAGACAGGGGTCAGGACAGATATTAGAGAAGTTGAGGTATGAAGAGCTTTGAACTGCTATCTATTCCGAAGGCTGTTTTTAGTTGTTTTTTTACACATATTTTCTTAAGACCTTCAGCTCTGTTACATAACTTGTCCCTGCATATCCTGCATATTTATCAAAGCTCCTGTAAAAAATGCCATTTTGTCAATTTGTCTTTTTGTGCCTGGTCTCGCACAAGAGCAAATATCAGCAATTGGCAATTGACTTCAATGATTTAGCTATCCTATAATACAATGACATTTGACATAAACCTCGTTTTTCAATTTTGGAAAAAAGTTATCTAACAGGGCAATGATTTGGTTATATACTTAGACCTGATCAAATCATTTTTTACATTTGAATCAACAGGTGGCATATGATGACGTTGAAAACGTATCGAAAGAAATATAAATTAATCAACTATGTCTAGCTTGACAAAGGAAGGGTTTTTCCTTTTTCACTCTGTTGATTTTTTGCATGTAATGAATAAAAGTCCTATCGTGGTATTTTGACCTTCAGACTGCAGCTCGGCTAATGTTCTTCACTTTTGGAGAACCTCTGGATAAAATCAACAGGAAAGATAATTTTTCTTTTCATATTTCTCTGACCAAGCAATGCAGACATACTGAAAGTTTCTTCAGAGAGTATTCCACTTTCTACCTTTCCACAACAAACCACTTCACATGGAAACCTGCTGACTCAGAGCTAAAAAGAAGAGGAGAGGTCGGGGGGGGGGGGGCATGACTTGGCAGATGGGGTGGAGGGAGAAAGGCGTGTACTCAAGAGGACGTAGACAAAGCATCGGGCCACAGAGGCCACCTTGTCTATAAACATGACCTGTTGCAACTCATTCAAGAGCAGAGTATGCAGGGAATGCTGAAAGGATTAGCGCATAGCCACTTGAGATAATGTGAAAATTGAGTCAAGGACAAGACTGCGTCAGTGATTTACTCGACCCTAACCTTCTAAGATTAGAGGAAGAGTCGCGGTCAAAAGTTTTTAGTTAAATGTCAAGTGTATGCATCAGATTTGTGTTGCTTAATAATGAATTTTAGCTTTAAGATTTTAATATTTAATACTTGGTATTAAAACTTGTAAGTATATAAGTTTTAATACTTTAATACTTATGTTGTGAAATCTACATACTCAATTTGACACAATAATGCAACAAAGACCACATTTCATTTTTTCATTTTATTTGCTGTGTACATAATACACAACCATTTTTGGAATAAAAACAAAGTCTTTAATATACCTCTCATCAAAATAAGATTCAGAATCTATGAAGCAACTTTGTAAACATGCAACCAAATGATTTTGACAAGGAGGGAGTTACAAAATGCAAAAATGCCGAGTTGGAGTAGACTGAAGTGTGTCAGGTTGGATGAGAAATACACAAAAAGCCATTCAAGGCAGCAAAAAAAATCGTTAATTTATTACGTACTAATACAACATGCCCTTGAGTTCAGCAATACTGACACGGGTCTTCAGTCTAACCCCTGCATTCTTTGGCAGACCCCTCTGTATTTCAGTGCCCTCATCCAGGCCAGGCAGTAAAAATGACCTTTCATGGAGATAAAGTGAGAATCACTGACGGATGGATGAAGTGAGGTAGGATCAGTGGTTATCAGGAAAAGGGAGGGTGGCTTCGACCTCCTCAGCTTGTTTTGATGGAAAACGGGCTGATGGAGCCAGCTGGAGAGGTTTAACAGCTGAAAACTGCCAGATGGTAAAAGTGGCATCCTAGATCAAATGCAAGCAGTTGTCTGACAACTTGAAGGTGAATACATTTGGTTTGACATTTTCAAACATATTTATGCATGTAAGTATACAGTGTTTAATTTTGGGGATTTTTTTTAACAGCTGCCACAGTTGTGAGCACTTTACAGGCATGAAGCATTAGCTGTGGAAATCAATGACTGTGTCACAATAGATTACTGAACAGTGTGCACACTGAACACAGATTTTTTTGTCTTTCTAGCATTTGGAAAAGAAAAATGATAGAATTACAAGCAGTAACAGTTCTCTATCCCCCACAATGGAGATCTTATTTAGAATCCAGCTCAGTGTTAAACATATGAGATGTATCTCTCTACAGAGGGAAACCTACATCTCGAGCTTCCATTTCCTCTCTGTCCAGTTCAGTGCATTAACAACCCCACAGGGGTGCCTCGCATGTTTGTTCCAACGCCTGCGTTTAAGGAGTAAAAGGAAAAAAAAAAAAAAAGAGTGACACACACAAACTAAACTGGGGCATTTCCAAATGAGGTACTCATGGTTCACTTCACGCTCACACAACCATTTTCCAGTTCAGAAAGAAAAAAATAGCTTTTTTGTTTTAATCATATTACAAGAGTGTGCTCCCAGGATGGAGGCCACAGGAAGATTAGATAGGTTTTTCTAGATAGATTCAGAATCCAGTTCTGTCATTAGAAGCTACAATGAGAGGAGCGTAATATCCACCTCACAAACATCACAGACATCAAAAACATGTTGCTGGCAACAATGATTCATTTATACCCTCAAGGAACTCCCATTAATATAATAACTGTCTTACAGAACTACTGCAGTGAGAAGAGTTCCATTTGAGAGCCTCTGGATTGAGGAATTACAAGAAACACAACGTGTGGACATCTCTGCCTAAAACATGTTATAATTCCAATGAGAATTGCTATTATTTCAAACTCTTCACCTCAGTTGGTTGTGTAAATCTCAGCATGACTTGCATCTATTTTGCAATTCAAAATTTTAGTGAAATAATATGACACGATGTTCATGGAACGAGATTGAAATTGAGCTTTTGGTTTGCTTTCGGCAGCAAATGTCTGCATGTGATGAACGAACCCCTGGTCAGCACCAGTTTATTCCTTCAATATCCCAACCCTTGGTGCTGGATTAAACTGTTGACTCTTTTGGTCCTTCGCGAGTGGCTTTCTTACAACCATAAAGCCACTTGATGACACGAGCATTTCTCTCGATGATTGACACGCCAGTCGGAAGCTGCTCGGCAAGCTCTTCCTGAAACAACCCGTCCCCCGAATGCCGTGAGAATTCACTGGGTTCAGAGCCTCCGCAGCCATCTCCGCCAACACTGCGGAGCGCCAGTGACAATGTGTCTATGGAGCTGGCACCAGAGAGAAAATTCTCCCTGCCTAGACAGTCTATCATGTCCATGTCCAGACCACAGAAGTCGAAGAAATGTTCCTGGTCTGACAATTCCACAGAGCAGCATAGATATAGATCTGACTTAGAGCGGTTCAAATCCCCATACGCCCTTCTGGCTGGTGGTGGTGGAGACGCCCGTTTCCAAGGGTCATTCTCATCATTCTGGTTAACTGAGGGGTGGCCGTCGGTGACTGCATTGTTCGTGCCATCACTGTTGGCTTTTGGGAATGCATCATTATTTTCCTCAGGTGTACTGCTAATCCCTGGGCTGGGGATTGGCCCAGTGCTGCGTTCTTGGTCTGTTTTACTTGACCTCCTGCTCGCCGGTCCACCATCCGTGGTGTCTTTGTCGTTGGTCCAGGACATGCGAGAATCTCCATCTCGTGATGGCGCTTTCTCTTCTCTAATCACCATTTTTTGAAGTCTGTCTCCTCCATTACTTTTCTCTCTCATAGACCCCTGGAAGAGGCGTCGGACAAAACTGTAGCTCTTCAGTTCCATGTTATTGTTATCTCCCACACCAGAGCTGCTGGGGCTCTTGCACTCTTTCTTCTGTCTGTAGATTACAAGTGAGTCTGGCCTCAGCATGCGTTTTCCTGTGCTTCGTCTGAGGACTGGGGCACTGTGTGGAGCGACCAAGGTGTTAAGTCCGGGCGTCTTGGGGCTAGGAGGCGTTATGTTCATGTTACTTCTGTTATGGGCTTCAACATCAACAGAAGTCCGTCGGTTCTCTTTTCTCGAGTCATCATTGTCATTTTCATCCTTTGAGGTATAGGAGAGGATAGAGAGAGGGGTGGCGGACGAACGTCGAGGAGAAAGGTGAGGTGTCAAGCTGCCAGGAACAGCCATAGCTCGTCTGGGTTGTAGTGGTGGGGTAGCACATGGTACCAGCACTGGCTCCTGCTTGGTGTTTATGACCTGTTGAGTCTTAACATATTTAGCTTTGTCTGCCTCAAGCCTCTCGACAGCGCTGACTGAGCGGCCATGGCCTCCGCCATCTATCTGTCTGCGCAGGTAGTCTGGACCCTTGTTGAGGAGCCTCAGAGGAGATGGGGATCCAATTGGTGTAAGTGGCTTCATGCTGATTCACCGGGCTGGGAAGACATGAAAGCTGCAGCTGTAAATTTACTGGTGTCCCCCTGAGAGCTACTTTTGGCCCTGCAAAGTTTTCAAAGCAAAGTGTTTTACGGTTTTCAAGCATGTAAAACCGAGACAGCTCTCATTCCTCTTCTCATCGCCCTTGAATCTTCCTTGAAGGGCAACAGATAGGTAGCAATTCAGGAGACCACAGACTCCCGGAGTGTTGTAAAGTTTTCTATAGATAGCTTGCAGTCTTTGTTGGGCAAAGTTAGAGCTTACACAAATTGATATCTCTATCCAGTATTTAGACAGTCATTGGCAAGTCCTTTTTTTGTCAGCGAACTGCGCTCAGAAATGAGGCGCTCCCTGCCCACAGTGCAGCAGAAATAGCAGGCAGGGTTCACTTTGAAAGGGTTACTCTTTCCTCCCCCGCTTTTCTTCTCCTTTCTGTCTACCAACAACACTCTTGACTGTTGATCGTTTCAAAAGAGGCTGCTGAGTGGCATTAGATATAAAGGCCTCAAATATTTACATGAGTCTTTTGTAAGCCAGGTCAAGAATTGTATTGTTGGGCAAAAGTTGCGGATCAGGTGACCTCAAGGTAGCTGGCACCAAGGCAATTGGATCGTTGATGGAAAGATGGCTAAATGCAGATCTCGTCCTTGTCCTCACTTCACCTTTTTCCTAGGGAGAAGGAGAGAGAGAAATAGTAGCTTTAGCTGGAAGGGCTATTCTCCAAGGCAGGCTACAAAACCCAGATGGCAGGCAGGACAGTGTTACCTTAACCTATGCCCATATTTTGGTTACGTAAAAGATAAAGGGAGTTGCAAGTCCGTAGCAACACACGAACATGCGCGTCAAAAATGAATCGAGCCCCTGGCTGTAATAACTTCAATGTGTATTCGACTTTTAAACATGTGGCTGACACTTCTCGCTTAGTCAACAGTCCATGGGTTGAAAGGTAACATGCTCATGTCTTTGCTAAGACAGTGAATAGTTTTTTTTATTCTATAAAAACAACAGGACATAATTGAAATTTAATTGGATTTCTAAGTGATCACAGAAGTCTGATATGGTAGTTGCGAAACAGAAATGCAAATCTTCCCTCAGAAGGAAACCTTCAAAAAATTCATGAAACTGTGTGAACTTCATCATTGGAAATAGTAGAGATGCAAAAAAGGTAACATCCCGGTGACAGAGAAAAGAGATTTTATTTTTGTACGTTTACACAAAATATTTTTCACTTTCATGTAGCAAGTGAGCTAAAAAGCCAGAAATGTTCTGTTCCATTAAAAAGACACAGTATAATTGTAGATAGCCACACTGGTAACTGCAGAACTAATAAGCGTTTCAGAGTCCCGGTTTAAAAGATTTCTTTTCAAATGAACAAGCCGTAAAACACACTTCTAAGGACACTGTAAACCAAACACAGGCCATGATGTGATAAAAATACAGCTACATTTAGTACGGAGTTTCCTTTAAAATGAGGGGGATAATATTCAGACGCTGGGGAGGGGAGCACATGCTCATAACCGCATTTATAGCTTGAAAACTTTCCAACACCGTTATCCTGTGTCTTTATATAAACATGCATGTACACATGTGGTCACTGGTATATTTGTATGTGCATATGCGTGTCGGCATATTGCAAAAAATGGTACTTCCCTGCAAACAAAAGGGGTACATACAGTATGTACATCAAGGTTGATCAGGCTTTTCTTTCATTCTGCTTTTGCCATCCATACAGAAGCTCTGTGTTTCCAGAGAGCTGGCAATGAGCAGGAAATCTAGGTAGACATTTTTTTTTTTTTACACTTGAAAGTGTTTAAAAATATTCCAAGGTACATTGTAGCTCCATGGCCAACACTTTACAGCAGGAAGATGATATATTTTTGTCCCTATTGTTGACTCTGGCTGTTATCAAAAGCTATTTCAGCATTTCCTCCAAGTGGAATAAAAACAATGAACAGCCTCCTTTGACAGGAAAAAGGATCGATGACTTCTCACCTTGGATGAACCGTATGACACCGCTGATAGCAGCAGCCAGTCAAGGTGACAAAAATACTTAGACCTATGCTGATTTTGCTGTTAAAAGTCTGTGATGGATTGAAGCAATTAAATAAACACAGCTTTGTGCAATTTCTTTTGCTAAAAGTTTGTTTTACTTCTGTGCCAAAGTAACTCACAAATGGGCTGCTATTCACGTGCAGTAAGAGTCACTCAGCTGTGTGTCACTGTGGTTTCCAAACTTTGTGACAAGTAAGCAACAGGGATCCCACATTTGCAAGGTCAATCATCGGCAGAAGTCTCAGATGAGTCTGTCTGCTCTCTCAACAAATTTTATGATATCAAAAAACAACTGATCCAAGTTATTGTCAACAGAGCAACAAGGCTGGGGAAAAAATACGACAGGAATGATGCGCATGTTTTAAATTCTTAACTATGTACCGAAAGTGCAGCACCAATAACCCACCTTTTAGAAAAAAAGACAGCGTCAAGACATGTTAATTTCCCCTCGCTCTTTGTCATTGGGTTAGGACTATCGCTTCCTTGTGTGAGAAATTGTTTGTACCAGAGTGGGTCTTGCAATCTCTTTTACATCAGTTTCAGAATGATCAACCTTCCCGTTGTGTATACCTGCATTCTACACAAATGCAGGGGCAGAACAACAGTGATATTGCAAGTTGCATGAAGAAGTCTAAGGCTTGGCTTCCCCAATTCCCTTTAGTCCAACCAGTACTGTGGAAGGTGACATTCATTTCTGACCTGTGAAATAGCACGTCACCATATATTCAGTGAGAGAAAAAGGGGGCCTCCTAGTTAGGTTTTCCAGATGTCAGGCTGTCCAAGCTCGGGAGAAGTTTAGATGTACTTCTGGGAAAGAAATTTCATGTAACAGGTGCGGGGGACGGCTCTGACGTGTAACCGGTAATGAGGATTATGGTGTGTCACTTTCGGGTGGGGGTGGGCTATTTATCAAACAGCTCTGTTCTTACAATCTATTCTGTGTCTGGGATGGAAAAAGTCTGAGGTGTTTAATATTGACTCATTAAGAGAGATAATTTCCTTCAAAGTCATTAACCCTGATATTGGCTGTGAATGAAAGGCAAAAATGAGATATGCTATCTATGGACATTGCACCTCTTAATCTGTACTGGCCACATTATGAGCCTTAACCCCCAATGCATTGAAGGATAAGTGTGATTGTTATACTCCTTAACTTGCAAACATTGTGACACTCAAGTACAAGTTCTGTTCAGCAATGAGTTAAAAACAGGAAGATATGAATTACCACAGTGAATATAAAAACCTTTTAAACCTGAATAGATTTCTCTTCAGCTGGTGAAAGTGGGTCTTGACAATGATCAGCAAAAATATGCAGATTTGAGTGTGCCATAGATTTGAAGTGTAAAGAAAACAATTCATAGATTTTTGGATTATTTTGATTCATCCAGCTCACACAAGAACATGATATGCAAATATTTTATAAATAAAGTACAGCAAGATATAATTGTGGTATTCATAAGGCCACTGGACTACTGGCTTCAATAAGTCTCACATTTCAAGAGCCTCAAGCGGTAAGATTCTGATACTGGTTTGGAAAACATGTGGCTTAAAGAGACACATCACCGGCTGTTTGCAATCTTAGAGTGTTACAAGCATACAATGTACAAGTATTGAGAAATCTTCAAATGACAAATAAAGCATTAGCATGCCTATTTTGCAGTTGTATGATTTGGTTTTCAATGTCAATAAAGTAAAGGTTGCTTTAGATACACTGACAAAGACTAAGCCTCCACCACTGTGATGTGCATGAAAACTGTTCCCAGGTTAGGCCATACTGAGCCAAATAACTTCCAAACACCTTCTCCTCTGATCTCAGAGCTGGTGGGAAGTCCTGAGAATCTTTCCCGCAACACAACCTCCACCATCTCACCGTCTGCAGTCGTTGACCTCTGGACCCTTTCCGTCCTGTAATCTTTGAACATCCCCTCCCACAAGTCCCAACACTACCTAAGCTTCTACTCTTCCTCTCCCTTCACCTCCTGTATACTGTACGCCAAATACCCCTCACTTCCCTCCGGCTCTGCCTCTCTTCCTGTATATGTGCCTTGTAACAACCCTCTCCATCAGAAGAAGAAATGCCTCACATACAGTTATACATCGAGCAAAACATCAGCAAAATTAGACCACCATGAGCAGAAGGCAACTAAGACAGCGCCAGGGAAGCAGTTAGGGGTTTTGTGTCTTGCTCAACAACACTTCGACAGGCTAGGAGGAACCAGGAATCGAACCAGAAATGTTCGGTCTAACCCCCTACACCCCCACCAAAAAAATGAAAAAAAAAATCACTCTGGTTCCTACATATCTGCAAGCTGAAATTCAATTCACACTGAATAATTAGCAGTTCAGCCAGTTGGAAACCTGGATGGTGTTGCAATGGGTGGCAAATAAAAGACAGATCTGAATGAAGCTTTTTTTTTAAACACAATTCTGCTTTTTAATGCAGAAATATTAGGAGCAAAACCATTTGTGCACATGTAGCCAGCAAGAGCACTGGACTAACATTTAGTCAACAGTTTTTCTCAAGAGACCTACTTTTTCCAAATGACAGCATGACCTAATTCACAATCAGCCTTATCTATACTGCCTTGCAAGGCTGTACATCTGTGGCCACACAAAGGTTGAAGCTGAAAATAATTTCATTTTACAACAAGCAAGTAAAATTAGCTCTAGGGTGTACTAATTAACTTGAACCACAAAACTCAAACACCAACACTTTTTGGATGTGAATGAAGTTGTAGTTTCAATACCTTTTCCGAATCAATTTTGAATATTCTAAAAAGGTGAACTATATTTTGGGGAGCTTTTTTTATTTATTAGTCTATGACACAGGAAGTAAATCTTCAAATACAACTATATTTTCAGGCAGTGGCTTCTCCGTTGTTTTTTATGTCATCGCAGCTATGAAGCAATAGGCATGGTGGAATTCTAATTCTGAAAACTGAAAGATTTCGTAACGTGACTCAAAGGCACGTTATGGATGCAAAAAAAGCAATCTGAATACTGATTTTAATAAAATCATCCTTCATGTAGGTCATGATGTTGTGTTTTGGAAAATAGGAAACTAGAGTTTGCTGGGTTAAACACCATAAACTGCATTTTGAACTTGGGCATTGAGTTGGGATGTGTATATATATAAATATATATGTATGTAAATATATAAATATATAAATATATATATTGTTTCCCCAGTGAATCACACGGAAAAAAATTGTAGCACCATATGTTTTGCTTAAAAATACACACAGAGAGCTGCCTGTTCAGTTTAGTTTTTTGACAGTAGACTTGAAAAGATTTTTAGCACGAACAGGATATCTGTATGGTATCTGTCTACTTTAACTTAGCTATGAATACAAGCCTGCTGTGTGGTACTGAAGTTATTGTGCTACTCTACTGGGAAACATTGACAGTTGCGCATGGAGTGTCAAATTTACAGCCGTCTTGGAAAAATGTGTTCCTTTTTGGAAATTATAATTTTACAGACATGACAACCAGCCAGGCTTTGGACCTTCTCCTTGCTGTGTGTCTTACTTGCTGCAAGATCCCAGTGGTTTCCATGTAAAAGTTTGTAATGTGTCCGAAAAACATGCCTGTTGACGCAAGAAAACTGATAAGGGCGGCAATGATTCCATTTAGAAACTGGTCCTAAACAGCATCTTTTTAATGTCCTTAAACAGATAAAACTGGAAAATCAACAGACACAAGCCTTGAAATACGAGGTCATCGCTTCACACCTCAGACCTCTGTCTGAAGCAAGACAGTCTGCCTTCCTGTTTGTCTGAACGCTGCATCCCTGCCCCTGAGGAGCGGATGGCTGGCCCTGCAGGGGAGGCTTAACCAGGCGCTCCCATGCAGCTAAAGAGGAACCAGATGTTTTCTGTCATGCCACATCACGATGCTCCGACGCCACTGACAGAGACCTGTCACAAGAAGGGCTTCGGACTCCCGGTATTCTTTTTAATCAATGCCATTGTTTAAGTTGCTTGGGTTTGACCCCATGAGAAAAGTCTATCCTGTTTATATTTTCAATCGAAATCTTTTTAAAAGATTGCAAATTTGCCCATGTGTCAGCCATGAAAGTGCTGACCCAGAAAGAAGCCAAACACCCCAAAAATCCAGGAAGTATTTGCTAGCTTCAAGAGGGCTCATTGTAAGAAAAAAAAATAGCTCTATCAAGGATCGCTGGGCGTTTCCAAAGAAAAAACAGCTGGCTTTGGATCACGGGGTTAAAGGAAGTTACACAATGAATTATGTATTGAGTGAAGTAAACACAAGATAAGAAGTTAATAAATTCAGAGGGACCACCTTTGAAGCTCTTTGGGGCATTCTCCACGCTTACCTGTAAAATTCATCTTTGGATAAATGAGCGGCATCTGCACACGTCTTTCCTCGTTCCTTCTCTGTCATTTCTGTTTAAACCAACACCAGGCAACACTATTAAGGCCGACAGAGACTAACTATGGTCACTAATGGATCCAAAAGGCCTGAACGTTCAAAAGTTAACCGGAGCCCTTTCAAGGATGTCTCTGTGTCACGACGGAGCATCTGTGCACATCAGTTGGTGTGAATATAAAGCCTCTACTTTGGTCACTAATGACCCAGGATTCGTGTCTTGTGTCTGTGTCTGTTCTGTTTGGTTATCAACCAACTCTGCTGGCACAATGCCTGTAATGGGTTGGGCAAAGAACAGGGAGTGTCTTCTTCTACACAAAGAGACATACTGGGGTGCCTTGACATTATTAATGAGCCCAGACGATGACCCTTCTCCAGGTCCACGTAAAGCTTCAACTGATTGCAATGCCTCATTAGTTAGGAGGGAAAAAGGACAACTAAAAACATAGTGACAATAAAATGTAAGAGAAGGAGTCATAAGGCTCACCGTGCCCTGGCAAAGACAAAGAATGATTATTGTAAATCTCTGCACCATTGTTATTTCTTGAGCGCCATTGGTTGCTCGAACTATGGTTTGAGGCTCCTGAGGGCTTTTTCCACACTAATGCCAAGCAGCAGCAGGCCACCTAGGACCACTGAAGGGACCCTGACTTTTTAATAGACCTCCTCCCAAACTGCAATAGGGACAAGACAGGCTGTGGTCGTTCTTTGTCATTCAAAGCAAGAAAATGCAGGGGGAGCTGAGTGCTGGAGCCACGGAGCCAATGGGTTGTTCAGGCTGAGATGACAGTGATATGATTACCACCCAGGAGCAGGTTGGTTGGAGAAACATGTCAATATGAGCGAACACAGGATTAGGAGAGAGAAGTTTAAGCTGCCACACGACCTTTGCGAATACAGTGCCTTTCCTGACATTTGAAACAGACAGTCGAAAATGTTTGGTTTACATCTGGTTTAAAACATCTGCCACTTTTCCAACACTTTTTGTTTCGGTAGAACAGCTAAAATGAAGCAATTGACTGTTTCCCAGCTAATTGGTCATCTGAGAGCCAGAGCTCATGCTTCTATTGTTACAAATTTCATATCTTTTACTTCACTCTCCTCCTACTCAACAGAGACTGAAGGATTTCTGAACAGCTGCCTGAACAGGCAAAGTTATTAAGGGTTTACTCAAGACCACTCTCAAATTTCCATTTTGGCTAGTTGGAGTTGGTATCTCGAAATAAAAGTAATTTGAGATGAAATGCATATTAGACATGTCACCAGTGGAATCAAAAGACAATAGTTGTAAAATTGGTCTCCGGACCATTGCAAAACTACAAAAGACCATTGTAAGCCTGCACTTGAGCGTCTTGGATCAATGATTATCATCCCTTCATAGATCAAATATGGTTAATTCATAGTTTCATCGGGATACTTGGCGGTCTTCCACTGAGTTATCAACATGTGATTTCATTGGTTTTCCTCGAACAGCCCATTGCTGTAAGGCAGGTCTTTATCGATGCTGTGGCACCCATGAGGCACAAACTGAGATAACATCCGTTTTGATAACATTCGTTTATTCTCGCTTTTATCAACAGTCCCCTTTTCTTCTTTGATACAACCCCAGGAAATGTGCTGTTACTGTTGATAATCCAAAAGCTTTGACCACTAAAGTCTTATTGTGAGTCACAATTGAAAGGGTACGTAAACAAATGTAGAAGCTACAAATCTCAAATTGAATGGGGGAAAAAAAATCCATTGTGAGATTCAAGTGAGGTCCGGGATCTTTATGTGAAAATTCCAGTAGCTGCTTCCCTCTCTGGCACTGGCACCTCAATCAGCCTTCCAGGCCAGGAATGTTAAGCCTGTCAGTTGGGTGAACTTCAGGCCACAAAGTCTACCTGGTCTTTCCCAAAACTGCTCACATCATTCCCTGCCATACAGTTGGAAATATGGGATATGCAAAGATCATTGAAGAAACGAGCTAGGAATTACATCATTATTTGGTCTCTACTTTAGATGTTTTTTTTTTATTATTTTAGGCACATAAATAACTAAGATAACACTGAGTTGCTGAAGCCGAGAAACAATTTCTGTATTTTTTTTTTCAACTGTTCATGCAGCATTCTGACCAGTGATGAAATTTGTTGCCAGTCTCGGGCTCAGAATCATTTGACAGCCGACGTGTAGTAGGAGAAGTTTGTGTTCTGCAGGAGCTTTAGTTTCCTGACAAGAAACTTCACATAACCGCCACTGGAATAGTTTTATTTGATACTATGTCTAGTAAGTTTGTTTGCGAAACTTTTGGACCCTTCTCATTCGTCAGTGAAATAAAAAATTCTAAACAAGCATTTTACAAATGAAGTGTCGTTTAAGAGGCATTCGTCTCAAAAGAGTTAAGATATTTCTTGTCCAGATATTTGGAGAAGTGAATAGTCTGTAGCTGACACCTCATCGTGTCACAGCTTCTTTTCAAAACTGCAGCTAATGTCCAATTCATAGACTCAGTGGTTTTCTGCGAGTGGAGGAGAAGGCTGAGTCAAGTGGGTTTGTGACAAGAGCGGGACAGTTTTTTTTTTCTTTATTTGAGCAAGAATTACAGATCCAGGCAGCGTCACGCAATCACCCAGGATCTGGACAGCATTGTTATGTGAATTATATTCGCCTCTGCTGGCTCCCTCTCCACAAGCCAGCCAGGCTTATGTGACCAGCAGGACAAACCACAGTGACCTACTGTCCCTGTGTCCTGAACTGAGAGTGAAGGGTAACCCAGATCCCCCTCTTCGGGTAAAAAAAAAAAAAAAAAAAACAACAACATAGCTTTTTTAACAATTACACCCCCATTCCGCAAACTTGGG
>CAAKHD010011977.1:60628-79318 GCA_901007705.1 Fistularia tabacaria
TGCGGGCTCCCCCCCCCCAAGCCCAGCCAGGCTTATGTGACCAGCAGGACAAACCACAGTGACCTACTGTCCCTGTGTCCTGAACTGAGAGTGAAGGGTAACCCAGATCCCCCTCTTCGGGTAAAAAAAAAAAAAAAAAAAGCGAGCCCTGATGCTGTTTTAGACAGTACTGCACAGATGCATAAATCTGGGCACATCCCTCAATCTAAAAGAGTCTTAAATTATGAAGGTCTGTTCTCACAGTGAGAGCCCTCATTACGCTCTCAGCTGGTGTGAATGCTCTGAAAGACAGCTCGGCCTGGCAGACTGCCAGATGTTTTATTTCAACAAGTCGGCACATTTTTTACCCTGGCATGCATATGTCTGCCTCACCGCGGTGGTAAAAGACATTTCTGTGGATGTAGGCTATTACACGGGTGTAGAGCAACTAATGTCAAAACATGGTGCAAATACTGTGTGTTACTCATACATCTGCATAACTATGCATGATAAGGATAAGGATAATACTTTATTGATCCCCATAGGGGAAATACGGATGTTGCAGCAGCAGCATTAGAAAACACACAAAAAAAAAAAAACAAAACAGGAAAGATACATACACACATTTATAAATGCATACACATATGCACATATGTCACCATACATGCCCACATACACGTATACATACATATAGACACACACATACACATACCTACATATGATATATGTACACATATACACAATATACACATACACATATACAGATAGATAGCAATAAATAAAAAATGGTATTCTATTTTTGGTTTGAACCTGACGAACATTGGACTTTCATCGCCAAAGCTAATGTTTGGAAAAAAAATCAGCTGCATTTGAAAAAAAAGGGGCAAAAATCAGCGTTTACATATCCTCGTGTGCTTTAAACGTGAAAATGTTGTTCAAATTGAACTAATTCCTGGTGATAATATTGCTTACTTTTAACAAGACACTGTTTTGTCATATCAGAGAGATGTTGGACAGACATTCCACTTAAGGACAGAAACTGGATTAAGGTCATTCGACTTAAATTCATAAAAATATGGTAATCAAAAACTGAAGACATTAAAATGCCACGTTGTGTGGACTTTAACCTTCCCAAGATATTAGACGTATGTTCATAGAGCACACAATTTTAGCATCAGCTGCCATCAGGGTCCAAAATCAGATGGGTGATATTAGACGTTGTTGACATTGATGTCGCAACCTACATTCAACCAAATGTCATCATACAAACTACACTGGTATCCAGCTAGGGATATAGATCCGACAAACTGATCACATCCTGTAAATATGTGTCAACTGATCCGGAAATCTAATTATTGGCTGTCATGTATGAATAAATCTGTGAAAGACTGATAATGTGCTCAGTGTGAAATCAACCTCATGGTTTCCTTGTTTTGAAGTTTGAACCAAATTTATTCTAAGAGCTAACTATTAAATAATTAGCCAATGACAAGTAAGAGAAGGGAGCTAATAAAAGAGGTGCGAGACAGAAGTAAGTCACGAAACCTCTGCATCATCCCACCATGTTTTCACACAAACACCCCAGGAAGCCAACAGGGCATTCACACCACATTTGCAGAATTTAGCAGTAAAATGGTTCACACCAACTTGTGAGGATTTGTGACAGGGCTCTTTGGGGTTGGCAGGGGCTTAGAGCTGTTCCAGCTGTGCTGTGTCCCCAAACACTAGGTCATCTGTGTCTGTAATGCCAAACCCCATCCGAACCCCTGCAGTGTTACTACACACTCTCTCCAGCACTTTAAAAGTGCAAGTATTGATCTGCTATTCGCTCAGATGAACAATGCTGGTTCAGATTGACCACCAAAAAATGGAATGTTCAATCATAATGTCTTATCTCAAAACCCTACAGCAACCATCATCACGTTTTTACTGCAGTGGAAGTTTTCAAGTAACATCCAAAATCATGATCATTGTTTTTGACTTAAGCCTGATTTTAGAAATATATGCTATATGATGTTCAAGCAGTTTCGTGGCGATGGATGTAATGACAGCAGGATTCTTGTTTTGTGCCCCACTGTTCAAGATGTGAAAAATGTTCACTTACATGATTGTACTCCTATTCTACTATATTACTATAACACCAGTTTTAGTGGATTTTAAGTGGAAATTTTTCAGCCCAAAAAAATCGAAATATTTTTGCACCCATTACGATGTATACTATGTATATTGTTTTTAAAAGTTGGATGCAATATGATAAGTCATGGACTTCTATTTAGCCTTTATTTGGAGCAGAGATAACTAATGGCAAGCCTGGAGGTTTTGGAACAGTTAACACCCACATCTGGGTGTCTCTGGTCACTTAAATTTTAAAATCACTCCTTTCCATTGCAGTAGGATATGAACACAGCAGTTCTTGGAAAGCATATTCAGCACTTTTTCTTTCTTCGAGATTTACGACCCCTCTGCGGTCACCAGTCGTACTAAGGTCTCAAAAAAATGCCACCATGGTGGTGACGTTTCACCAAAATTATTCTGACATCTTACACAGGAGGGTTGCTGCACGGGACCACAGAGCAGAAAATGGGCATCAGGACTGGTCTTAGACCAGAACCACTGGTCCTCAAAACACCCGCTCTGGAATGACTGTGTGTGCGTCTGCAGCGACCAAATATAGTTTCCATGTGAATTTAGTGTAAAGGCAACGTTACACCAGTTCTCACCGAGTAATAAGGGTGTCAGAGCCCATCGGTTTAATTGAGGAGTTCCCGCTGGAGTGTGTAGGGTCTGCGAGTTAGCAAAACCGTGATTTTTATTGCAAACCGAAACCTAAACCTCAAAAAAGCCCAGTGTCAGACAACAAGAAGAGAATCACCCACGCAGCCTCTCGCCTCAGCTCCTGCATTTTTCCTCGCCGCTATGTATGTTTAGCTGTTAACCTCTGCTGAACTTGCCAGCTGTCTTTTCTCATTACCAATAAGCCGACCTACTTCCCAACAAACAGGCCCTCGAGTGCCACAAAAAGAGACCCTGTCTCCCCCTGCCCCCCCAACCCTTCTACCTTGCTGCTGTCAGAATCAGACAACATCTGGAGCAGCCGTGAGAGCTTGCAGAGCCTCGTCCGCTGTCCCCTCCTGTTTCCGAGAGGCAAAGTCCGTGCCCCGTCCGTGCCGACCTCACGGCTGAGCGGGCACAGAGCCGCCCCGGCGTGAGAATGATGGGGTGTGGCGGGGCTACAGAGACACACGGTCAGACTGCGAACAATTATGAGGATGTGCGAGAAATAAGGAGAAGGGCTCTCACAGCTGTCACCCTCACACAGGGGACTGACAGGGGATGGAGAACTGTCAGCTCACATTTGATGATTCCATTTCTCACCATGAATTATGGATTGACTTATGAGCCCGTGAAGAGTAGCGTGACGTAACAGCGGAAACTGATTTCCGAGCTCTGAAAAATACTAAATCGGTTGTGACGATGCATATTAGATCCAGAAATCTAAATAAAGATATTCATAATCAAAACCGGAGAATGATACCAGATCTTGAGTAGCATCTGCTAATTGTTCTAAGAGTTCCGGCACATTTTGATGATCCTGGATTTATGTCTCGATATCAAACCTTTGACGTCATACATAATACACCCTTACAGCAATGTCTCAACTTACATTTAACCAAACAACAACATTTAAGCAAATACAGCCCTCAGGTGGGAATGTAGATGCTAAAATTTGAGATTCAGCAGAAATCTGTAGATTTGATATCAGCCTACATGTATAAATACTAATATTGCTATATTGATGATAACTTCCAAGTGCCGCATTGAAATAAAAATATAGATAAGACCCCCACAATAGGTTTAATTAAAAAATGTGTGTGTGTGGGGGGGTTGATCTATTTTTAAATAGATCAACCTTTATATGTGTGGAAGTTCCATGGTACAAATCCCTGCATCTTTCAAGCTCTTCGTCCTGCAAATGGCCAACGGGGAAGTTCCCACAGAATCAACAGCACAATGACCCCAAATAAGGCGACAAGACGCAATAAAGCTAAATTATAAGTCCTGACGGTTGGCAAGAGTGTTTGAAGTGTCCTCAAATGTCGAAAAACCAGCTGCCTTTTACTAACACACAAACACTCCAACTCCACAGTTTGGGAAGGGGGGGTATGATGTCATTAGCAGGCTACATTTGCCCTTTAATTAGAAATGTAAGCTTCCTGCAATTACTCGGGGGTCTGTAGCCGTGCAAATAGAGAAGGATTAAACTGCGCAAATGTCCCTCTTTATAGAAAAATGTTTTTTAAGACTCGGCAGCAAAAGAACAACAAAGTGATCTTCGAATGATGGGAAACACATGAGCAGCACAATGTGGACTAAAACCATGAAATGTCCCGCGGCCCCTGCTCTTTCCCCTTCACCAGCAATGATGTGGTGCAAAGCAATTAGATCAGGGAGCAAAGAAAAGTGAAGTGACTTTTTCTTAAAGTGAAAGAAATTGTGATATATGCTCATTTAACAGACTTGGATGAAATATTAGAGAACTCTGGAATTTATATGAAAAATCTAATTGCAGGTCATTTTAGGATACATGATATCTCAATAGGGAAGTAAAATGCAGCTTTGAAGTGAAGAAAACCGACAAGATGCCTCATCTTTTTACACATCGACACCACATCATGAACAAAACGTAAACTTGGTGTTACTATTATTGTCATATTTAATTGTCTAAAACTATAACTTTACTGTCATTACATCTCAGGTGTGAATTCATTACAAAGTTTATGTTGTTATTCTTGTTGAATCTAACTTTGATTTGTATGAATATGTCATTTAATTTTATGATTCCACTGTATGATGTTCTCAACCCCCGAGTTCTGAGAATAGTCAGATTGTTGTAATAAAATAACTTTAACAAATTACGGTGATATGTATAATTTCTATGTTGTAAGCTGAAAAATTACTATTCGTCTAAAAATTCTTCAAGCCAAGCCAGCATAGGACTGCAGCACCATCGTAAGATCAGCGAAAGGTGTGCAAGAAAAGCCAAGGACAAAATTACATATCATTTAGTCGATTTAATGATGTCAGAGCTGCTGTCAACAGCCCAGACAGGCTGGGCAGCCCCAGCGGCTCCGTCACAGGACAACATATCCTCATTTGCTCTGAGGGGATCAGCATCAAACATGAAACGCAGCCACAATACAGCTGGAAAATTAGCACGCTTGCCGCATGAATCAGAATCCTCCGCGCTATAATTTCACAGGTAGGTCAGAGAAACACTTGTATGCTGCAAGTAAATGAAAGCGGATGAAGGATTGATGCTGGTTTTCATGATCTAGGACTCTGTGAGTCATTGTAGCTCTCAGGCAGGAACGCAGGCCAAGTTGTGCAATTCAACTTTCAGAGGGGAAAAAAAAAACGGATGAAGGAAGTCGAATGAAGGAAAGGGAGGGAGGAGTTGAATAGAATTCGTAGCAATTCATGACGTCAAATCTTTCCTTCACTAGTTTTAACAAGAGCCGGGAGGAGGATTACGACCTGATTATGATACAAAAACAATCTTTCAACAATGATTCTCATAAAATAAACAAACTCTCACGCATTTCCTACTGAATGTCATGACAGTATCAGCTTTCAATGTGGAGAATTACACATCAGCTCACTCCTCTTCAGCATTATGAATTAGTGTTTATTTACATAATTGATAAATAATATAATCACATAATTGAAGTCATTTTATTTTAGGTCACTCCATTTTTCCTCGTCTTTCATTTTTTCCCATTAATATAATTAGATTATTAGCCTACTATTTTACTGATTTTACTGATTATTTGCTGATTTCCAGTCTTTCATACAGATTTTCTGGTAGCTTCTTAAATGTTACTCATTGCCATGCGACTCCTGTTATTGCTTCCAAGATTTGTATTACTGTAATATAATGCAAAACTATGTGCTGTAATACCACTTTGATATTAGAGAAAAATCACGAAACACTACAACAGGTAATGTGAGCTATTCATATATTCATATATTGCTCAACCCTTCACCTTTTGCATGGAAGAAAAAAACTCCATGAAGAAACTGAAGCCGCATGAATTATGAAAAATGACAGCCAGCGCTGGCAGGGGCTGTTGTCATCTGATGCGATCACCACAGAAACAGTATAATAGCAAGTTAATTGCGATTCTTTAAAAAGAATGGCCTTGCAACAATTAATGATAGTTCATAAAATCTATCATTTTCCAGAGCACATAAAATTCAGATATTGGATTATAATCTTTTACAAATGAGGTTCATGAAAGGTTTGGTGGCTTTTATTAAAGTTGTGAAAATGTCCTGTTCGATGACGTACTCACCTCTGCGCGTTTACAGTCGGGTTCAAGTCAAACAAGGCACAGACTTGTGTTACAAGTCATGACTGCTTTTGTTGATTTGAACTCCATTGCTCTTTGTCTACAAACACATACATATCTTGATATGATCGAAAATTGATTCGATTTCAGTTTTCATGGCACAGTTTTCACAGTCAGGGGAGAGTATCAGGAGTCTGACTGCTCAAGTCTGAGTGACGTCACGAGTCAGTCAGGTCAAAGTCGGGAAACGGGTTTTATTTTTACCACTTTGATGAGGGGAATCTCTTATCATCGATTTGTGATCTTCCTCTGAGCCGTGACAGCCGTCCCAGTTAACTGTTCACCAGTTTCTTTCTAGCATTAGCCATCACTAACCATTAACTAACCACCACTAACATTGCAAGGAGGGGTCACTTTGTAACATGTCAGCAATGCAATCTAGCTATGAATCAAATAGCTGGGATTAAATGTCTACCCTGGCCACATCAGCTCTTCGGTTTACTGTGTTTATGGGACACGTGTGGCATGTTTAGTCTGTTTGCAAAGTTGTTTATGCGCCTACTGGCTAAGGATACGAGGGAGTTCGGGGAGGAGTTGGGGGTTGGGGGTTGGGGGAGTGCAGGTCAAGGTGGAGTTGACCCCTAAGGGCTTGTGGTAGCACTCCTTACAGTGACATTACGAGTGGGTCACTTACATAATTACCTTTCAGCCAGCGGTCTAAAAGTGGCCGCCCATCCCCCTCTCATGGCCCCCCTCATGATTTAAAAGAAATACATCGGATAACTAATAAGGGATGTTTTGTTAAAGCAAGTGAAAATATTTTTAAGCTTCCGTTTGTAAAAAAAATATACATTTTAAAAAGAATTTAATATCAAAGCTTAAACCTGGGAAAAAGTACAGGTTTAGGCGGAAATCACATCAAAGGTGAACCAACATATCCATTCGGGGTTTGTTTATATTCGATATTAATTCAGGGGGTTATGTATTTATTTTTTTTACATGTTACTGTAATTTTGCAAACATTTTCACCGCCTCCCCCTGTGAAATAACAATACCAGCAGTGGCCCCCTCAACAATGGGAGCTGAGGGTCTTACCGAGAAAGCACATTGACTCGTCGAAATGGGGCATGAATGGTCCGATGAGAAGGAAAATATCCCACAAAGAGTAAGATTTCAGCTCTTTCAAGGCGAGTGTATGTCAGGGATGAGACGGAATAAACCTGCGGCCTCAGGTCATACATATCTGCTGAAATCACCACAGGATGGTCAGATCGCTTTATTCTCATTCACTGCTTTTAATAGTGTGGCCCCCAGGTGTGTCAAAGAAAGGGGCCACCTATTGTTTACCCTCACAGGAGAAGTGGATCTCTCAAAAAAATAAAAATGCTGGACTGCTGTTCATGAGGAGAATCCGGCATGACACTGACATCCATCACACACATCTTTCCTAAATACACTCCACAGACTTCAGGCGCTACAGCCAGTCCGTTGGTAATGCGGGCACCTTCCCCTCTCCCGATGAATTTACACTATTTACAAAGGTGCGTAATGGGAATAATATTTACACAGAAGGTAAGCTGGAGTCCTCTCAGTCATTCACCAAAAGTAAATAAAATGAAAACACACTTTAGCAGGAATAAAGAGTGATAACCGGCTTATCATCAGGCATCAGGAAGTGAGATTCCACTCAATGACAGATAAGAAATAGAATTAGAAACAAAAACAATTCCACAAAATCGCCGGTCCGGATTCATCCACT
This sequence comes from Fistularia tabacaria, assembly GCA_901007705.1. Taxonomy (NCBI): domain Eukaryota; kingdom Metazoa; phylum Chordata; class Actinopteri; order Syngnathiformes; family Fistulariidae; genus Fistularia; species Fistularia tabacaria. Next base: position 68,717 of record CAAKHD010011977.1, read on the forward strand.
GCCCGTTCCTTCCCGGAAAACTTGGCGGAATTAAAAAAAAAAAAAAAGCCACGCAGCCGCGGCGGCTCTGTGTTTGTCCGGTAACGGGCTGGTTGTTAAAAGTAAAAAGCCGCTCACCTCGTTTTTATGCGGGGAGTCGGGGGAAATCTCCGTGACACGCTGCGGGCTACTGCGGGCTCCTGGCGGTTTCTGCGTGGCTCCTGCGTGGCGCTGCGCTCTGCGCTCTACGCGGACTGACTCTCCCCCCTGCGCGGACGCTGCTCCACAGAGAGGGATTCCCGACACACACACACACACGCACACACGCACACACTCCTCCCCCCACGGCGGCGGGGGGTGGGCAGGTATGTGACTGTGTAAACTGACTCCTGCAACCAGAGTGAGAGAGGGAGCGAGAGAGAGTGTGTGTGCATGTGTACGTGTTTGTGTGTGTGTATGTGTGTGTACGGGAGTGTGTTCTTCACACATTTAATTTCCAACGATATGTTAACCATGCCGTGGTACCAAATGGCAAACATATAAATGAAGTGACCATACACTGTATGCACAGTGCATAAGGTCATTAATAAAGTTGAAAATAAGTTAAATCGTATTAAAGACATGTGAGGAAATATATAAAAGTATAGTAAACATGCAATAAAATGTAATGTTAAATTGTTCCCTACTAAAATCGGGTGAATGTGTATGTGCCCTACAGGACTGTACAGGTCACGGGAAAAACGGAAAATGGTCATAAAAGTTCCAACTTCATCGGCGTGCAAACTTCGAACCCCCGGCCCGTCCTCCATTGTCTTCTATTTGATCAATGCACTGATTGGTGCACTGAGGGGTTTCAAACCTGCATGTTGTTTACTCATGTGATAATCCAGAAATTGATTGATTAGCTCCATTGTCCTCCTCTGCCTTGATTATCTGATCTTAACGGTCCATTTCACGGTTTATCTCAGTGGACTTTTAACAGCCAGGCGTCGACATTCATCACAAATCACCTCTGATTAGAGCGGATTTAGATCTGATTGACTTTACTGCTTTTAATGTTAGAATCTCGCGGGGGATAGGGAGGAGAACGAGTAAGATAAAGAAGTGATTTCGCAACACACCTGTTTCTCATTCCAGAACCCATCACTCTCGGCCGGGCAGCCCCACTCGGACCCGCGTGTCTGCACAGTTCAACCACAGCGGCAACCATAGCAGCACACAAATGTGGTGTTTTATTTTGTATTTATTCTGATTTAGCAAATCTACTTTTCATATGTTCATTAGCCAGTCCCTTTTTTTCCCTTCCGTGACTTTCGGCGTAGTCGAGGAAGATGTTGGTAAGCTGACTGCCAAAACCACAAGACGATATCTCTTGAAGACCAAATACGTGCAGGAAATAATTTCAGCAGCATTTGAACACTTCTGGGAAAACGTCCAGGAAAGCTTGAAAATTTTGCATAATAACATAATTATTTAGTTTACATCTTATGGAGTTTGATCATCGATGCTGTTTAGCCTAATATCGGAATGCAATTATTTTTAAAGGTATGTCATTCACTAGAATAGCAGCTCTTTCTGCTCCATAAACTCCATACGCAGACCGTCATACTTCATTCGGGGCTCCTCCATACTGGAGCCACATCTGTGTGCGGCAACGCCATCCGTCCATCTCGTTCCCCGACCTCCGACCCCAGCGCTCCCAATCTAGGAAGCTCCACTTCCTGCCCTAGACCCTGCGCGTGATGGCGAGGCGACCACGGGATGACAATTCCTGTAAAGAGAACCCAGCGCAACGTGCCTGGAGGTCTCCCGTGTGGCAGGTGGCTAATTCCTAACACAACTCCTGGTGCCAGTCGGCTGTGAAGGCCCCTATGAAAGCAAGTGATAATCTTTTAAAAGGTGTGAAGAAGAACGTAGGGCGACGGCAGCGGAGTATTCTGACTGGATCTGAAGCACTGTTGATGTAACCGTCATTCATTCCTACATAGTTGTAAGAATAAAAGCATATTGTAAGAACCAACAACAGTGCAGACACTTTTTCATAGAAATCAATATCAATGCTAAATTTAGAATTGACACGAGATATAATCATTGAAATTTATTTCAATTATAAAATAATGGAGATTAACCAAAGATTGGTACTCATAGGTCCCACCGAACACAAATAGCTTGTGTAATTTCTCTTCATATATATTCACTTGACAAAAAAAGAATTTGTCCTTCACTTTCAGAGATGGACAGGCTGCTTCTCCAAACGCCACCAAACACCAATTTAAACTTTTTAATGTTAACAAACACTCGTAAAAGTGTTGTGATAATTTTGACGTTGGTTATTAATATGGGGTCAGTTTTCATGAAACCATAAAACCTAGGCTGGTAGAGACGTGGCTGTCACACATTTTGTAGAAAGAGCTAATAGCTGATGGAGTCGCTGGTATTTTTTAAGATGAATAAATCCTGATTTTGCATTTTTGTAGCACCAGAAAATGGTATCTTAAGGTAATTACTCATGAAAGTTACCTCTGCGTAACTTAAGTAAAATCAAGGACTTGATAGGCCAAATGTCACTACTTTACATAATTTTTCTCAAGCTATGCCATGCAACCTCAAACAGGGTGCGGTCACACACATGCACACACACACGCATCAGAAAGAATGACAAAGGGGGGAAGCTGTGGCACGGCCAATTTCCTGCCCCCTATCCCAGACCATTTGCTGGCATCTATACAGCTGATGGCAGCCTTGCAAGCCATGTGGAGCCATGTCTATTTCGAGCCACAGAGGCAATTGGTAATTGTCAGACATGGCAACCCATTGAAGCTTTTGCATATTTCCCTCCATAGGTTCAACAGTGAGGCTCTGAGGTGTAGTAACCTGTTGGGGGTATCACGAAAGGAAACGACATCTTTCATGGATGGATTTTAACTGATTTTATCGACAAAAATTTGCCTTGTTTTTGCTAGAATTATTTTTGCAATTGGACATTCTGTCTGGTTTGGAATTAATTGAATGTCTCCATTATTACTGTCTTTACTTTGTGATCAAACTTGATTTCAAGCATAAATTTAAGAAAAAAATGATAGTCTCGTGGCTGGGTCTTATGCTTTACTGATTTTTAAAATTTCCATCTATTTTCAGGGCATTTTGCTGCTGACCTATTGGTGAGTTCTCCCCAATTCTCATTTATCTATTTAATGTAAATTTGTGATGAATTTCATGCAACTTCTTGGCATTTTTCCCACAGGATATGATTATTATGAGAAGCGAACCTGGTAGGGAAAAAGTAGGTTAGAGACAAAAAAACTCAAAGCATGTATAAGTTGTATCACATCAGAAAAAAACAATTTCCCAAGACCGATTGAAAAGTTGGGGTTCAGAGGCTCCCCTATTGCTGAAGTCAGCAAAAAGAGTGTGTTATGGGTTGCAGAGAAAGTTACACGGTGCTGAGATAGGAGCTGAGGGGTCACACTGTAAGACTTTCACCTCCAGCAGAATGTTTTGGCTTCGCAGACCTGCTGACTTCGCAGTTTCTACCCTCGATTCTCTCTGCAATTGTAAAAACCTGCTTTTCAGTTTGCTCAGAAAACAAACACCGATACGGAAACAGTTATTTTCTGATGTCCTATACAACATGCTACACACGATTTTTCATGATAGATGTCGATAAAATGTTGAATAAAATCAATGTGCGAGTACTTTTAACTGTCTTGCAATTGAAATACTCAAATACTTTGAGTCAAACCAGGCAGGTTTTTCTTCATTTTATTGAAATTTGTTACTTTTTTCCAGACTTTGATTCCGTGCCATGCCCGAGAGACTGAGTAAGCAGTGTATGATTCCGTGTACTTTCAGTTTCCTGTTTGCTGAAATGTTGTCTTTGGACGCAGTCTTTCTTCCTGGAACTTCTTATCTAATATGATAGCTTATGCCATGCACACCTACCCTGTGTCTCCTGCAACCATTAGATGACATGGGTTGTCTTTTCCTGCTTTTTAATCCACTGTGCTTTGGGTTCCCTCATCCTTTTTGAGTATTCACTTCAATCATCTGCCCAAATTGTTCATCCAAGTTTATTGGACGGTGTATTGCGTCAGTAATTTTCCATAGAGGAAAGAAAGTGTGCTCCGCCTCTCGCCCGATGAATGCTGGGATAGGCTCTAGCGCCCCTTGCCCCTCGCCCCTTGTATGATAAGCGGTATTGATAATGAATGAATTAATTAATGAATGAATGAATGTATTGTAAGGGCTTCATGTCTCACGCTCCAAATTGTAGATTAAAATCGCCTTTTGGGAATTCTATCTCAAGTGAGACAATGACAAAGAGCTCTGTTATATCACATGACATACAACACTAATGTTTTCCAGTCTCATACGTTTCATGTCACATACATTTACTGAAGATCTTTTGTGTGGTTTGTCAGACAAATTTCAAAACAATTAATAATGTCATACAAATGTATTTTTTACCTTATGATTGTTTGTTTTGAAATGTTTATCCTTCGCAAAATCCCTGACTTTTTTACCTCTTACATCCAAATGTGTATTTTGACCTCAACATGCTAACACCAGTTTGTGCTCCTTTGTTTATTTTGTCTTCTCCACTGAACTTTGACCTTCTTCCTCATTCTCTCCTGCCAGTTACAAAGCCTTTTGTATTTAGAGTTTAGATCTGGAGGCAGATCACCTGGTTTATTGTCGTTGTATTGTTTCGGGAAAAGTGATGGACAGAAAAACAAAAACAGGGAGATAAATCATCACATATCTTGAAACTATCAGAAATGAAGAGCTCTTCTGGTGCAACAGACTCTGGTCTGCTGTGGAATCCTGAAATGGTGTGAAGCTTCCCGTATTTTGGATCAGAGTCGACAAGTGTCTGGAGTATTTGTTTGCTGAGGCAGAACGTCATCCTATGCTGGGAAACCAAACTGGACAATGGGAATGCAGCCTATGTGGGACAAAAAAAAAATCCTAAAATTAAAGATCAATATTTGTGTAAGGGTAGAGACATTCTCTGGGTATTTCCAGCCGGCTCAGGGAGTCATCACCTTTCCTGCAGGGAAACAATACCAGACAGGCCTTGCCAAAGGAGGAGGGGGCATCAGGAAGCCATGCTGAGACACACTGTGCGGTCAAAAAGCCAATAAGTTTCAGGTAGGAAAGGTCTGGAATCACTTCTTCTATGCTGGCGAGGCACTGTCCGAGATGAAGTCAATACTTAAATCAGTACTAATTCTGGATTCTGTACAAGGTGGGTCCTTGTTAAAAAAAAAAAAAAATTTGGACATTTATGATTTTGGTTCCAACAGGTCTTTGCTGATCCAACCAATACTTAATAGCTGACTCAAACAAGCCTTGCGAGGACTTGAACATTTGGCTGCAGTTTCAAAGCTTGTACTTAAAAGTAATGCAGCGCCGTTCAAAACGTGCAGAGACATTTCTCTAAACATTTCTGCCACAATTTTCCATCAGGCCTGTGTACATGCAACATTAAGATGCATGTGGAGTGGCCTCTTGCAGTCTGATCTCACTTCCTATTCCCTGTGTAATCCAACTTGTACCTTATTTCGAGTGTGTTCAAAACACTCGTCCCTGCTTATTTTACAGCTGCACGTTGCTTAGGTTAAGTCCATCCAGTCTCATCTTTTCTGTGGACAAAATGTTTTCTCAAAAGAAGAATATCGGTGATTAGACCTTTGATGTGGCCAAGTCCAAAGATGTCAGCTGAAATTCGTACCCTGAGAGTAATCACACATCGGTTTTGACTGAAGCTGCAGTTACTTGTATTTAGCCAAATCCAACTGCTTGGATTGAACCAGCCCGAGGGATGTTGTTGTCCTCCCTCCCCATCATCTACGACTGAGTAATGAGCAGCAGATTCTGTCTACTTCCTGTTTTTAATGGTCTTTTTGTGGTCATGAGTAGTGTCACTTCATGCAATTTCAACCCACATCATGATGTCTAGATAAACCTTAATCCAGTATTTTTGTTAGAATCGATTCGGAGTAGTGTTTTTGTGTTGCACTGTTAAGTATCACGTAAATAGCTATGAAAAATCATTGTATTACTGATGAGAGAACTGAGGTCTTGGAGCTGTGATACTTTTCTGAGTAAAGATGATCATTTTTAAAATGTACTTTTCAAGCGCTATACTAAATGAAGACACATCAGTGTAAATGCAGACTTTGTCTCTGGCTCTTCACCCCGAACCCCACCTGTCCACCTGTATCTGTCAGATATAATACTTCTGAAGTGAACTCCAGTAGGTATGAGTGCGTATGATTTTCCAAGTCTTACTCTTATTTTTCTTCCCAGGATGAATCCCGACAGTCAGTGCTGAGTGGAAGCAGGTCAGACTTCAAAGATCTCGTCGATAGCACGCCTGCCAAAACGCCTGCCCGTGCGTTTTGAAAGGAATCTGTCAAACAGCTGGCACTGAGCAGCTTTGGCTCCCCATTGCAGCTAATCACCTCAGTCAAAGCAAAGCCTTCCCCCTGGAGAACTCAAACCTATAAATGTAGCCCTGGCCTACATGAGAAGATTTACATTACCAATTAGTTAGATTATGTTGGGTTCCACATCCTAAAGAGCTACTTCCACCTTAACTGTACCCCTGCAAGTTCAATCAAAATGGTTTCCACATGTCTCCTGGTTGCCTGGTGATGTATTGTACCTGTTTAGACTAACAGGCGATAGCAAGCACTCAGTCACCTGGGAGAGATGATTTTCAGACTCGGCCCTGCAGTTACAAGCTCCACACACACCTCTAAACAAAGCCCCCAACATCTTTTCCTGTTTTAACTCATGCAGGATGCAGTCTGCTGAATGGAGCTGTTGTATCTCTCTGATCTGATGAACTCGTGCCTCCCCGAAGAGGACACAGGATTCACCTGGCCGACGACAGAGGTGTTGAGAAGCATAAGTGGCTTCGTGACAGGTCCAGTTGTCTCCTCGGGCCTTGGAAGTCCGGTTCCCCTTTTGTGATTGTTCCTAAACAGGAGATACAGACCTTTTACCAGGCTGCGTGTCCCAGCTTGTGGGGATATGTTCTGTTTCAGTCCTCTGTTCTGAAGCAGCGAGGCTTTTTGAACAGTTGGGTGGTCAGCTGCATATAAATGGTCCTTGTCAACACCTATCTTGTCCCAAAACATGAAAGTTAAGTGGACAAACCTTGTCAGGATGTGAGCCATGATGATGTGTTTGTCTGCTGTCTGTTCCTTCTTATCACCTCAAACTGATGGTTTTCAACCACTGTATTATATTCAGTTCCTGGTCCCATTTCAGATGTTTAAAATGCAACTGTGTACTCGAACTCAAACAGCTACTCAAATTTATGATTTTGAACTGATGCTTTCAATTGATTCATTTCTAAATTTAGTCTTGTCATATTTAAAGCTAGAAATACTCCAGGCGATTAACAATAAAACAAGGAAAACATGTAGACCCAAATTGTTTTCAACATATTTAGGGTTTTTGGGGTAGACCATTTCTCTATAAGCCAAAAAATCAGACTTGAAATTACATAAAAATCACAAAAAAAACCACATTATAATATTGTGAAAAATATATTCAACACAGATTCAACAATGTAGCATTTTAATAAATATGGTTGTGCAAGTGTTCTCAGGGGCCATGTGTGCACCAAATGTTGTTCCAGTTAGTGGGATGGAGAGCAGCAGCTTGGTACCAGGCCAGAGGATTTAGACTCAGGTGCCAAAGCGCTTGTTGAATTTCTGATCGTAACAGCTAGCTGGTGTTTTCCCCAGGATTGAGGTAACAGCCTGTCCAACAGATCGTAAAAACTCAAGTCATGGACCAGTGCCAGGCGTTTGAAGTCTTTCATGTCCCAATCTTTTTGGTGATGTGTATTCATTTTGATGGATTTATGGTCGTTGCTAATAGGCGTGTGGCAGGAGAGGCACATTGCTACTGTTGCTCGAAAGATGCACGTTTTATATACATTGTTTAATTCCAGAGACAATTTCATCGCTCTAGGTGGGTGCAAAAGCTTGGCAAAGGTACAAAACTTTAAGCCTGCTCTTCGGCAAATATTTCCTCAATCCAGCTGATGTGTAATGAACAGTGTTTCATGCCTGAGAGTCACGGAGGCGGTCCCCGGCTTTTCCGACCCTGTGAAGTCTCAGAGAGGACGGATTTCCCCGATGCCATCGCCCTTAATCAAAATCACATTGTCTACAGCGAGTGACCCACAGTGAAACCAAGAGGTTTATCCTGAATTTAACTTTAATTAGCCCGGGCTCTTGGATTGAGTTGTTCCCCCCATCCTCAGCACTTTGATCTACTAGATCTCTTGCAGCTTTAGTGCCCCCTAATCAGCGGTGGGTGGACCGGTCCAAGCCTCCCCCAGGGGTTGTATAGACAAAACTGACCCACAGTACGAGCATTGAGGGGTGAGTCTCAGTGAGAAAAACAAGGCCAGATTGGCAGACGCAGTCTGGCTCCAGCTTCGGATAACCTCAGGGTACTCCCAGGCCTCATGTCACATGGTTATTAAATCAAAGAGCCGCTGTGAAACTACTCGCAACTGCTTTTGACGCCTTTGTCTCAAACACTGGCAGCCTTTATTAGTCCATTATGAGGACGACAGACCAATGCAAACTTGATGGGAGCCTGACATACCCGTTCATCAACCGTTACACATCCCCCTAAATCCTTTCCTTCACTTTTGTGATATATTTGCAGTCACGGAACAGGTTATCCATCATAAATAAAACAATAAATTTATCCTAGCAACGGATTCTAAAACCTGTGATTATCTACACCTGCTAATGCTGATCTGTGAACCACCTGTATAAAGTTTATTAATACCTAATGATGCAGGAATAGAGTTTCACAGAATTGAAATACATGTGTGTTCCCAAACACTCAAAACAATACAATGGATGTCTTCTTTCCCCCCCAATTTTTTTTCAAACTTAATTAGGACTGTTGGAATATCAAAAGTATGTAGAATTTCATTAATTCTCCATTATTTCCCAGCACACAATGACAACATAAAGTTAAGAGAAATTCATGAACATCAAAACAGAAGCCTGAGCTTTGAGTCGCTGAAGAAAAAACACGTTATCACTTTCAGGCAAAATGGACAGGTGAAACAAATGGGTTAATGACTTGTTACACAGTGGTTGCCATTCTGTAATAGTGTCAAACAAACTAATTGCATGTCTTAAATTATTTTGTGTTCAAACACAGTCCTCGGATCAGATGTTTGTTACATCCCAACTTGGTGAGAAAACATTTAAAATGAATAATAATAAAAATGCAGGTCTCAAGAGGGGAATAACACATTAAACAAATGACAGTGAACATCACTTGGGTGTCGGAAAAAAAAACACTTCAGCTCAGCAGGTACTGTGCATCAGGCAGAAACGCTTGGTTTGATCCCCCGTGGTATATGGTATGCTTGGACAATCAATCAGTTTGAGAATTACATTAGACTTTAGTTTGATATCTAAAACAAATGTTTTGATCAGTTTTCTTCTTCTCTCATTTTGGAGATGATACCAAAAAAAACAGAGGTCAAATCTACCACGGTTGCCACAAAGAGCATTTTCGGAGCTTCGTTTTGTAAAGTCAATGGACCAACTGAAGGCCTTTTTCTTGGTCAACATCCTTGCAAATTGAACTCAGTCACATCTTCGATAAATGAGCAGGACTGAATCTGTCCCATGGGTCTACTGGTCATCTATCAAGCAGCTCTCAGAGGTTCTGTGGTGTAAACAGTTTGGGTTAGACCCTGGCTGGAGGCCTGGGACCTTTATGCCCTCAAAACAAGGCCAAATGGAGCTTGACGTCCATCTTTGCCATTTGCCTCAGACCTCCCACTCACAGGTTGTTTTCTAAGGGTCAGATGTCTGCTATGGTCCATATCTTCTGTCACTCTGTGTGGAACAATTGCATTAATTGTGCCTTGTTGTAGTCCCGGTCAGGTAGGTCCTTTACGACCTTTCCTCATACTTACTCCGCCAGACAGTACTCACATTTATCCTCACCGGAAGAAAGACGCATTCTACGATCTTCAGAAATTTTTCTTCATTTTAGGAAGACAAGACAGACAATCAAAAACACCATATTCAAAACAAACGCGGCTTAAAGATTGAAGGATTCATGATGCGCCATGTTTTGAGATAACAATACACAACTACTGCCCTGATATGCAGCAAAAAAAACACCACCCAGCCTTTGGATCAGTGCATCCTCACGTTATTCTTAACCTTTCTAGTGCTGCCTTTATCATTTGGAGGTTTCTGTGTTTTCTCCAGGGACAGGGCATTCACAGTAAAGACGTTTTAAACAGGAAACAGAGAACTCCTTGGTATTGTCTCATGGTTCCCAGGGAGAGACAATCCCATTTCAGTGAGTGACACAAACCAGGACACACACACACACACACACACACACACACACACACACACACACACACACACACACACACACACTCACACACACACACACACACACACACACACACACACACACACACACACACACACACACACACACACACACACACACACACACACACACACCACACACACACACACACACACACACACACACACACTCTCACTATCTAACTCCGAGACACCGAAAAAAAAACAAATA